>JANVCH010068188.1:0-10475 GCA_025505405.1 Epizoanthus rinbou | reverse complement strand
TAAATGTACAGTACCTGTATTGAATCTGTCTGCTGGTCACTGAACGCGTATTTCAAAACGTCCAAACAGGTTGCAGTATTTAAAAGAACAATTTGAGGCTGAAACGCCCAAAATATTAAGAACAATATATCTGGTTCTTATAAAAAGAAAAGCGTTTAGGCCAAAATGTATCGAAAACGAAGTGTTTTCGAGCGAAAATGCACCATTGGGGGCGGGAACTACAATATAATGTCAATGTTAATAATTCAACACCGTGGAGAAACGAGACTATTGTCGCTGTTAATGCGGTAATCGATGCTCGAATTTAACACCTTTCTTAAGTAAACTGACGAATTTTGCGATAAAATTGCCTTCTACATCATTTCTTATGATTTGGTATATGGTCAAGACGGAGGCTTTTAATCTGCATGTAACAAAGAAAGCAATATTAGTGATGACAGAATTTGTTACTATATCTGTCAAGTCTAGATAAGTCAATGCGTTTGTTCGGGTTGAAATTATTCAAACCCGTCGGGTTACCTAAACAAATTTGTTCTGCTGTCACTATTGTTTTCCTCACAACAAAGAGTCTACACAGTATTATTATGAAGAACAACTACGCCGCTTTCTTTCTTTCCGAAGTCTGACCAACAGCAAAATCTTTATACTCCAATTTGATCCAATTTCACTGCACTGTGAAGTTCTCATACTCATATCTTCAGTTGTGGTGAATGAGTCAACTAACCGAACAGTTTTGTACTTGAGTTTTATAAGCGACGTACAATGGCTGTTGGTTTACAATAGCTTTTGTTTAACTGGTTCATAAATTAGGATACTTATCACTTATTCTAGTATTCCAAACAATTAACGTTTGCATTTCTGCATCCTTTTGTCGGCTAGCTTTCCGACAGTGTATATGTAGTTTTCAAAAAGTTGTACCATCATAAAAATTTAAAATGAATTGTAGCTTTTGCCTTATATTTAAACTGAGTTTAATGCTCAGCTCTGTCAATATAAATATGTTGCTATATAAAAATATATGAAAATCGAATGCAATAGTTTTCTCATAAAAATAAAATAATATTCTGTTTAATAATTTATTTGATAATATGCCAACAGCCATTATTGTTCTTAAATCCTAGCAGAGAGAACAGGCCGCTAATATCTGTAATCAATTCGTTTCATAATTATAAGTGTCCATGTTTTCTTCGCTTGTGTTGCTTTTAACATCTTATCACAATTTGGTCTTTTTAAAGTCAAAATTAAAAAAATGACCCTTACTATAAAAATACTCGAATTTTACTGATTTTAAAAAAGTTTTTACCCTTTTGAGTGGTATTTCATTACGTGAAAACATTTACATAATAAATTAGACTTTTCTTGACATTTTCTTCCTAGCATTAATAAATAAATAAATAGATAAAATCATAAAAACTTTTTAAACTTTGCTGGATTTTTGCTAATTACAGTTTTGCAAGCTTTATTCTGCTGAATCGAGCTAATCAGATTGCAGTCAGACACGAAACGAATTTCGTATTGTTGCAGAAAAAACAATACTTGGTGCACATGTAGTGATCACACCTTGAGCTGGAAAGGTTCCAGGATGGCGTTCAAGCGGGACCGGGGCATGGCACGTTTGACATTTCTCTGTTTCTCAACGGGACAGTAAACTCGTAAGGTCGACTTGTTTATATACGAAATTATATCAAGTCCCTCAAAGCTCACCCTAATCAAACGTACTCTATTATATAAAGTGGCAACTCATTTCAATGGCTCAACTCAGCTACAGAAATTGAATGAAAATATCTCAAAATTCGTGATTCGATACCTCTGGTATTAGGTGGGACAGAATATAAAATTAAAAATATGCCATGAATTTTAGCTGGTGTTTTGAAATGTATTTATTCATGCGTGCAGCACTAGCTCTAATGGCCTTAATGACACCAGAGAAATAAATTGCTTTCCTTAATCAGACAGGTTTGGCATCGACTCAAAATCCTAAATCGAGCAAACTGGGAAATTCGTTAGCTGCAAGAAATACGTTTTGCTAAGGATGTGAGGGAAATGTTGTTGAAAGCTAGGCGACAATTGTATGTGAATGGCACGCGATTTGTTCTCCGGAAATATGAGTAAACCCCTGCTGCGATCGTGTGTAATTGTATGCAAGACCGTAAACAAATTCACTCTGTTATCAGTTTACTTAGGGATTTTGTGCAACACCCTGATAGCTCGCAAATACCATCTAAAATTTATGAGGTAGGACTTTTCAGAAACGGAGGAGCTTGTGATAGAGAGCAATTCCAAAGAGAGCTTGGAGTGCCTGGAGTTTGATCAAGTGTGGCCGCGTGGTGGAGCAAAGTTTGTGACACTAATATGCAAATTACGGACTTTGTCTTTGTAGCACTCGCTGGATCCAGTGTTGTTTAATTCATTGTGTCGATAGCAGGATTCTTAAAGAAGACGAGTTTCGCTTGGGAACTACGTTGCAAGAAATGAGCTCGCAGTGATTGTACTGGGATGTGTTTGTTGGTAAACTTTATCACTATATGAAGACGCGAAGACATTAGATGTGACATTTAACACCAAGGACCTTTGCAATTCTTGTGACCGGACAGTTTCCTCACGGTTTCCTCAGTACGCCGTACGGTGTCGGCACATTTAACGATGTGCATGAAGTGGATTTCTCTCTCCTGGTTTTTAACCATGGAAGTACAAGGTTATAATACACCAGATACATTAAGTGATGATGACATTATTGGCGGCGGCCGAAATCTTTCAATATTTCTTTGGGGGCTTATTTTTACTTTGCTGTCGATCGTAGCAACGTGGAGCTATTTCAATGGAGAGGACGCCGCCAAGCCATCTGCCAACGAGGAACAAGACAAAGAAACAGAAGTTGCAATGAGAATTGTTCAACAGTTGGTGAGCGAAGATTGCGACAAACCCAAGGTTGTTGTCTCTAAGCCTCCAACTAAGGCTCCAGTCAGAACTAAAAGCAACTCGTTGGCTGCGAAAGCGGAAAATATCACAATTGAAGACGGCGAAGCTTCCATTTTGTGCTCCAAGTATGACTGGGAGGAGGTGGATGGCAACGACAGTGAATCGAAAGATCGTCACCGTAGGCGCTCTATGGAGGAAATGAGCCTCATTTTCCCCGGCTTTTTGCCAAAAATTGCTGAAGAAGCAGAAGATGAAGAGAGCGAGTCGTCAGGAGGTAGCGAGGAAGCAAACGATGATGCCATTACACACATTTCTGATAAGTTGAAGAGCTCTTCAAACAATTCATACACACCACCGATATATTCAATGGATGGGGTATCGGTGGATGTAAACAAAACTTCAAATGGTTTAAATGGACTCAATTCTCAAGACAATAAATCGGTAAGTAAAATTGAAACTATACTAGTAGCTAAGGAAATAGATATGCAAGCCAATGATACAAATTTAGTCGCCAAGGAAAGGTAAATTATACAAGAGCATTTCATTACATCGTAACGTTGTTCCTTTGCCTTTGGCTTTGCTACTAAACGACCAATTTTGTAAAATGTAGCACAGCAAAAAAATATTTCTCAGCGTCTCGACGCTACGATTAGTAAAAATGTTTCAGAGCCTTTACGCAAGTGGATAACATATCATTTTTATTAAATTGATGTTAGACCTATTACTTTGCAGGAAAGTGAACATTTGGGCACACAAGAACTCATTTCCGGTGCCCACGAGACACGTTGCAAGGACGTGAGCTTGGCTACAGACTCTATTTCTTCTGCTCAAATGAACGGTCATGTGGCCGAGAACGAAACTATATCCATAATGCCAGCAGTGGAACACATTGAAAACGTGCATTCTAATGACAGCGGTGCAGAAGTGATAGCACAATCTACACAATTTCTATCAGAAAGCTCGCCATCGGACACTCGTTCATTTTCAAAGAGCAGCGATTTGGATGATAAAGAAAAGTTGGAAGAGTCACTGCACGAAGAGCCATGTGCCGAGCATAAACTCGCCCACCAAACACGGGACAGCTCACAGCGGAATGGAGACATAAAGGATTACAATTTTAATGAATTCACGAATGTTTTGTCAGAGGGCAATATAAGAAATTCGGACGAGTCAGTTATGAGTGAAAACCTGAATAGCACCCACGCGTGGACATTTTTTTCTATGAGTTCAGAAGCAGAAAATGCAGACGATATTCGTGATAAAACTGCTATCAAAAACGTGAAAGAGTCTGAAAATATCCCCCAAATCGTAATTGACTCGTGTGCGGAACCAAATTTAGAACAGAAGTTTGAAAATTTCGCCCGAACAGCTGACGGATGTAACAAATCAAAAGAGAGCGATGACATGGATCCCAACACATTCGAGACTGACATTGATGTAGATGATATTGATCTCGATGACGACGAACAATTCGTAGATGGTGGAGAATTTAGCTTGTATTTTAAACGCCCAGTTTCAGTAACTGACTTAGACAAGATTATTGAAAGTACAGGAACTGGTAAAGAGGATGCTGAAAGTAAAAGAGCAAGAATTGGCAGTGAGGAAGATGTCGAGAGAATCGTGGCAGAAATCACACAGACGAAAATATCTCCTACGCAACCAGCCCACATCAGAAACAATTCAGTACAGGAAACTAGCAATGATGAATTTATTGCAAAAAATGAAAAACAAGATAAGGAAATTTATAGAACAGAATCATCTACAACAAAAAAAGCGATGAATGATAAGGAACTAGCCCAAGATAGAGGCATGCACGAAGGATTAATATTGGGGAATATTACAAAATCAGCTGTAGATCAGCAAAATGTAAATACACAAAACGGTCTTGATGAGATAGATGTTGGATCTAGATCAGATGAGGTTTCTATTGCAATTGTAACTTTAGAATCAGAGCCATTCTGTGACCTTAATTTGAAACCAGAAAAGCAAGGTGTGCAGGAGGGTGACCTGCAGCAAGGTGTGCAGCAGAATGTGTCAGTCAAAGCAATTAGTGACACTCAGGTATCATCATTTGACCAGCCGGGGGTTACACCTATGGATCAGTTAGACACGACACTCAAGGACCTACCATTAGAAGAAATAATTGAAGCGAATGCTGTCACAGAGGTACAAGAGATACTGGGATCTGAACTAGCTAACTCTGCCCCATTACATATCCTGCCAGTTGATGAGACTGTTGAAGTGACAACTGTCGCTGTCAATGAAAACATACCAGATACCAAACAAGATGGAGAGAAGACCACTGTACCAGAGTCAGTTGTCATATTGGAACTTACTCACCCAGACTATGAACTGACCAATAAGAAAACTGAGTGCAGCACTGAGAAAGCAGTATCTGCAAAGAGTGAAGAACACCAAGTCTGTGATATTAAAACTTCACAAGTTGACTACACAACTAAAGAGGAGCAAGAACAAACAAAGTTCTCTGTAGTTCAAAAAGCAGCAGAAAATGTTCAGGAAGCTGAAGCAACCTGTACAACCCATGAAGAATGCGAACTTTCTGACATTTCACTGGATGAAATTGACTTCATCTCAGATTCAGAGAGTTTATCCTTTACTCTTGAAACACCAGAAATAATTGAAAATGATGAAGCTTTTGAGATAGAGGAAGAATTTGCTGAGTATAGCATTCTTAATCCAACCAGAACCAGATCAAAGTATTTGATCAGTGGGGTAACCCGGTTACCTGAAAGGCGATCAAAGTCATTAAGCTCTCAACAAGTTGAGCCTGTTAAAGACACCTCAAGCCACAAGAGCATCAACTTTGCATCCAAAGTTCAGTTGGAAACACCAAGTCCTGGATCACAGAACATGGGGCTAAGGATTATTTTAACAGGACGTGCAAGTAAGCTGGCCAATCAGAGCACTGACTCTGAACATTTACGAACAGAAAAGAATGGACTTCGAGAAAGTTCAGCAGATGCATTGAATAAAAACAAAGATAAGTACATGTTACCACAGTCAGTACAGAATCGAGACATGGCTGCGTCAACTAAACAAAGCAACTTGAGCAAAAGCACTAACGAACTTCATGAACCTAAACTTCAGGAAGTTTCTTTTGGAGTTGAGGAGACAGTTTTTCAGGCCAGTATGTCAGATAATGAAGCTGCACCAGGTGAAAGAGTTGAAAATCCTTTGTCACCCATGTACAATGATGCCATTGAGTTGGAAGGAACACCAAAGACATACACAGCTAAGATCACCATGCAAGAGAATTTACCAGACAGAAGGAGAATCATTGTTTTGAATGTACGAAAGAAATCCCCCGGTAATGCCCGATGGAAGTCGATGAGCGATCTCGACCAGATGAGGTCTGCCATCAGTGACATTACCAAGGAGCTGGAGAATGAGTCAGTTGAAGACCGAGAAGAGCCAGAGCCAGGTGTTCAACGACTGCAATCTGGGACACCTGTGGAAATTATGGTCCCATATAAAGATGAGGAACAATCTAGGGGAAAGCAAGCACCAAGCCTAGAGTCTGGTTACTGCAGTCCCGAACTGCGGGAGGACAAAAGGACAGGGACCTTTTCCCCACCCATTATTGGGTGTGACGTTTATGAGAAGAGAAGCCCAGAGTTACAGGAAAACGTGAGCCAGGGGGGTGCTTCTCAGCATTCTCCACCCTGTAGAGGAACACAGGAAACAATATTTGCTGTAAGTGCTGAGCCCTTTTCAGAAGTGATGATTCCTAAACACAGTGAAGATATGACATCAACAGTTGGGCATGGTCAACAACAACCAGTAAGTGATGTAATCCAAGAGACTATATTTCCAGTGGATGTGGAGCCAAGTCATACAAGACCAGAGCATGTGCGCAATGTGTCGCCACCAGCTGTTCATGTCAGCAATGCTAGCCAGAAAGACATCTTACCACCACCAGTTGAAGTTAAAGTTCAGGAGAGAATAAAAAAAGAAACTACATTTCCAGGGCATTCCAATTCTGCACCCGAGACCAGTGAACGGGAACTCAACAAGACTTTGAGAGGCCACAGTCTACAGGAAAGTGATACTAGAAGCAAGCAAACTGTATCACCACTACTTAGTCAAACAACAAAACTGGAGAATAGACAAAAAACAGAGACTATATTTGCTGTAAGTGCTGAACCACGACCATTATCACTTTCCCCACCTCCACCTGCCAACCATCTGGAACCACAGCGGAGCATAAACATAGAACGTCGCTCTCCAGTGGTTGTGGAAAGGACGGTTCATGAAATTAAAGGACAGAAAGAAACTGTATTTGTTGTTAGTGCAGAACCACAGTTTAGTGTCATCAAAATGAACAAAATCAACAAAGAAAGTGAGGATTCGGGAGGAAAAAGGGAAGGTAAACCGGCAACCAAACAGGATGATGCAGTGTTTGGATTATTTGCAAGACCAGAAACAGTGAAAGCTGCTCCAGTTAGCAGAGAAAAGGAAATATCTCCAACAGAGCAAATCGCAGTACAGGCAGTTGCTGTTTGTGAGAGAAATCCAACACCAGTTCTGGTCAAAGAGATCAAGAAAATGGAGAAGACCACTCTTGTTGATGCACGTCTTGACCCAGCATCAGAGACTATTGTAAATATCTTCAGCGATGAGGAAGATAATGCGCGTTCACCATATCGGCACGGCTTGCAAACCAATCCATCTGAACCTGTTATGGAGCCAATTGATGCAAGTCAGGTACCAGTGATTCACGCTTTCCCTGTCAATGATGGCTATGCAGATGAAGAGCTTGATGATGTTTTTGTTGAGCATGTACTGCCACCAGGCTATCAAGCCAATCAGCTGCCTGTAGACAGCGTAACCTCTCCTGTAAACTTGGCATCAGTTCGGCATATAAGGGCATCATCTGGTGACCGTGAAGTTGTCAGTTATGATGCTGACTCAGAGACATCCTCAGTCCAAGACCAGTTGACTCCACAGCGTGTACGCCACCGTCACACAAAGGCATCTCTGGAAGCTGCAAGTATTAACGTCCGGCTTTCTGAGAGTGACACAGATGAGTCGTCATCAACACCAACCAACTCTGCACCAACAGTATTACTACAAGGGAGCAGTGTTGCATCAGATTTTGAGCCATACTCACTTGGCTTCATAGCAAGCACCCCATCAGATTCCAGAACTCAGAGAGATGAAGATGTAATTACAGCAGCTGTCATGGTTGGTGTGAAGAATGACAAGCCCCAGTATTACGAAGCAGTTGGTTCTGAGGAACAAGTGACTGATGAGTCAACTGAAGAACAGCTGCGTCAACTAAAACCGAGAAACAAATCTGACGATGAGCTACCATCTTTTATTGGTTCAGCCTTTAGACCTGTTAATGGTGCAAGAAGTCCTGCAGTGAGAAGAGCCCGCCCACGATCAGATGTGTTTGTTCCTCGTGAACGTGCTGCATCAGATGAGGAAGCGGTTCTAAGATCAGGCCAACTGTATGGTAAGAGTGTTGAAGAGCAGCCTTTCTCAACTGAATGGGAGGAACCTCCAAGTTTGAGAGATATTGATAGTGGTAAATCGATGCCAAACCTGCACAAACAAGAACAAACCATATCACCAAATGTATCAAACCTCAACTCACATACACGGATGTGGCTCAGTCAGAACACTGGAATTGACTTTGATGGTGATGATGTGATGACCTCGGAACTTTTTCTGTTACCATCCAGTAAAATTGACCTGTCCATGCAAGATGACATGTCCGACACATTATCAACAAGGCCACAGACACCAATGTCAGAATTTTCCTATGCAGGGGAAACCCCATATGCTGGCCTTCGCAGAAACTCTAGAACAGTTGTAACATGTGCAAATACCTACTGTGGTAAGGAGGAAGTCCTGTTTGGATTAGAAACGACTTCCTTCACCTCCTGTCCAGCGTGTTTCACATATTACTGTTCCCGAGACTGCCGCAGAATCAACTGGCGTGAACACAAGAAAATCTGCTTCTTTGGAAGAATCAACAGCTACATTAGATCTTTTGTTTACTACTGTAACCGCAAAGAAGAACTGCGGCTCCATCTATCGAAGATTGCCAAGAGCGGTTTCAAGAAGAAAGGGCGGGGCTGCATAATGGTGATGTTTGCCTCACCGCAGTTGGCAAGGACCTTCATGACGACAGGTTGCAAGGTGTTTCCCAGTCCTCCTTCATACTCAACATTGGCAGAGCTGAAAGCTGAAGGTAAGAAATATTTAACATGTGTATATCTGCTGGATGAGATGGCTTGATAAGAAGTTGTATTTCAGTATAAACTGAAATATTACTGCTTCAGGCTGGTACAATTTGATCAGATTCAAGATGACCAATAGTCTTCAATACATTTCCAGCAATTTCAGGAGGCATAACATTCAATAACTTTACCATGGGAGCATGGCTCCTGACTAGGGGCAGATTTAGGGTAGGAACTGAGGGGGCCACCACTGCCCCTTTTGCCAGCATACACACAAGTTAACGTTTTATAAGGGAAATGCATTCTGCCCCCTCATACCAACATGTTAGGTGCTGCCCCCGCTGACTGCAGTCACGTTTTGCTGCTAGATCTGCCACTGCCCTTAATTGTACTGTGATCATAATGGTACTGCTCCATGTTCCATTCAAGGTGTAATCAGCAAACACAGAGTCTCCATGTTACAAAGTTTGGAGGATTATGACCCTTACCAGGAATTTGTCCTCAATTTGGCCATCATTGCTGGCAAGATGGAGAATTTGCCCAATGCACCCATGCCGCGGCACAAACTCAACACTGTGCTTCACTGTGTACGGATCTCACTTAGCAACACAGGTGTACCCAGTTCCCCTGTAACCTCTTCCGATACCAGCACAGAGACCAAGGTCTTCAGGCTGCCTAAGTGTGCAAGACATGAGTTTGTGGATGATGTGGAGGCAAGGAGACACTACTGTCGTAATATCTCCAAGAGTTTGAAACAGTATGGTGTCAGGTTGAAGCATGACTACCCTGATGTGTATGAGAAGATGTGTTTGTATGTGGAAAAGAGCGTTGACTTTGAGCCACTGACTGTCTATGGAAACAAGGGCAACAAGATTGTATTGTGCAAGATTATGCCCGAGACTGGACACACACACAGTATTAGCAAGTAGGGTGTAGCTTTGGTGAGTTAATCTTTTCATATACATTTCTCTGAAAAAGTAATATTTTATGTGCCATTTGTATCGTTAGGATGTGACAGTAATCTGGTTCATATCCTCACCTTTGGGACCTTAACTGGTGTAGAAATATTGAATTCCCTTACCATAAACAGGGTAGAGTTTTTCTGAAGAGATCATACTACTAACTGAGTAAGCACATTTATTAATGACTACTGATTTAAAAAAATGTTCTTCTTGCTGTTCACTGACCGACAGTGGTCCCCCATTTTCACCCCTATGTCTTCCATAACATTATAGCTGCAAATCCTGAGTTTCTCCAGCAAGGTGCTGGAAATAATTATTATTTGGCAGGAGATGCAAGGCCATCTATTGCTTTGGAAATAAGTACATTGTATATGTGGGTACGGTG
>JANVCH010068177.1:0-10475 GCA_025505405.1 Epizoanthus rinbou | reverse complement strand
CCTATTCGTTGTGTTAGGTTCGCAAGGTATTGTGGTTAAATGTACAGCCGCCATCTTTTTTATTATGGTCAATTGAGGCAGGTACATAAGATAAGATAAGATAGTTTATTTAAACACGTAACAACTAAAAGCTTATAATCAAGCTCGTTCAAAATACGTGCGTGTATTCTATTGTTTGGGTTAACTTAGAGCCTCTTCAGTGTCTATTTGCAATTTTGAATTTCTTCAAAGAAAAGCAAACCCGGTGAGAGATGAGGATGGTCTATGAGCTGAGGGAAAAATACGCTAGAACGACCTGGGAGGGGATGGGAGGGGAATATTTTTAAGTGCTCACCTCAGAAAAATTGTGATTTTTAACTACGTCATTCAAGTTAACTGACAACTCGCTCTATATCCTGGCTGAAACTGCTTGTATATCCTGTTTGGAACACTCACTTGAACGGATCGGCGGGTACAACTGACAAATGCTTGATCCAGGCCTATCCTTTAGTTTCGGTAAAGAAAATCAAACATCTGTGGACTAAGGGCTAACTGTTTGTGGATCTACAAACAAGAAACAATCGGCTGACTCATACTTCGAATAAATGCATTTCTCTATTAGTACCTACAGATATCAGTAATTGTTTGGCAAATCTTATGGGGAAAACGTTTCTGGAGATAAATAAAGCATGAAATTCTGGTTTAATTTCAAATGGCTTTTTCTTGGGCAAGCTTACATTCAGGAGAGCTTATAAGCCGTTATAAGTTAAAAGATTTGTTCGTCTTGAAATTGACCGTGCTTTAAGTACATTGTAATATATTAACATATATTAGCATATATATTAGCATGTTTCGATCTATGTGATCATCATTAGCGAGGTTCAACTCTGACATGCTATAAGTACATTCAGTTTATATTATGGAAATAAATAATCCAATCGGATTGATTCCAGAAGGGCTTATTTTCGAAGTATTTTTGCGATTGACATTTATTGGAGCTTATTTTCCGGGGAGGTGGGGGTACCTGGCCCGTACAAGGGTTTCGTCTTTAAAAATTGAAGATAAAGTAGTACTTTTTCGCCCCTGTCATAATTGACTCTTGAACCGTACCAATACTATATCAAGTATTCAACTCAGAGTTTCCTGTCTGAAGCTGAGGGTTACTCAATCTGTACCCCATTAGCCGCTTTAGTCAAATCTGTTAAATTGTTATGGAATCTATCTCTTCTAAGATATCGACAGTTTTTCAGACCATCAATCATCTCGGTGAGGTCAGGCAGAGAAACAGATCTCCTTCTCTGCTCCAACCGACTCGGCGCATGCTGCGGCGTGGATTCTGGTGCGTGAGCGAGTCGATCGAGTCCTTCACCGTCTCGATATTTCCTACTGCTTGGCCTGGCCCCTGTCTTGTACAGGCGAGTAAACACTGCCTCTGAACTCTTCCGTTTTGTTTGTTCTTTCTCTTTCTGGGAGTAAATGGGCCGTAACGCCAATCCGCGGTGAACATGCGTGCTCAAGGCTTGGATTGTTTCATTACCCGAGGCGGCCGAAGGTCTGTGGTCTGGGGTTGAGGGTGGTCTAGGAGTGAAGTTAGTAGGTGGTGTCTCCTGTCGCATGATTGTGGGCGTCCTGGACCTGTTCAGTCTAGGAGAACGTGTGCTGTGTTTACATTCCGGTCTCCCCGAGCTGTGTGCTTGATGAGCAAGGTCCAGCTGAGTCGCGTCTGGTGACATGTGAAGTGGTAGTTGGATATTTCGCTGTTTGGTAAACGCATTGGGCGAGCAAGGAGGCGAGTTGCTCCCATCAGCCGTGACAATTCCCTTTCGCCCGAGTTGTACCAAGTTTAAATCTAAGCTTGCGTGTAACATTTTCGATTTAACAAGCTTTGTCTTTGAATTGAATAGCTCCGCCACTCCTCCGCGAGCTTCAAATTTCGGTGACGATGGAGGAAGCGATTCCTCTCCATCATCCGTTCTACCTATTATTCGTCGATTTGCGGAAGGACTTCCATTTTGCGCTAGAACCCTTCTTTCGCCATCTGCGGTTTCTCCATCCAATTTCTTTACGCCTCCACGTTTATGAAGCGGTGGAAGAGAATTCGTTTTCCTTAGATGCCCGTCCTCTCTGCTCAAATTTGTCAAGTGAGGGTCCTCTTGTAGAGCTCCAGAATTGCTAACTCGTGACTCCTCTGACAAACTTTTCGCTTTCTTGATATGAGCTTTCGTGAGCCGGCTAGTGCATGCTACTTCATCCTTTTCAATTTGCAGAGATAACAAATTTTGGTCCCTTTCTGCTTCCAGAGATTTCACTGTTTGCAATAGTCTGTGACTTTTACTGTTGTTAACTAATATAGCATTCTTCAATGAATGGCTAACTTTTCCATCAACCACGCTGTCCATTCTGAACTCTGTATCAGCTAGTTAAAAAGATCTGAAACCAAATACCAACGAACAACTAATATTCGAACATCTGAGAAAATTGCAGGTCTCAGTACGTAACAAAGCGGATAATTTATGCTTGGAACGGCTTGTAGTTTGTCACAATTTGTTTACACTTGTCTTATGTCTTCTAATGTTATTATTAAAGTTTGGGAACTGTTTAAATAAGATGAAAAGCGGACAATTTCTCATTGGTTGTTGCGGATTTGGCGAACGAAGTACGGAGCATTCAGTTCAAAGCCAGCATTTCAATGAATTGGCTAAATTTATGCTTGCATGGCTGGGCCATCTGCTGGAACTTTAATAGCAATAATTTATCTTGTCGCGAAATCCGGATAAAACAAGTTAACATCCAACACAAAAGAAACTATTGCCTTAATTCAAGAATATTTTAAAACTGAAAATTTTTGTTAATGCTATCTCAAGGATTAGAAATGATTAGCACGGAATCATCTATTACTACTATTAAATTTGGTAGAAAACGATTTCTTTGATCAGTAATGGCTTTTTTAAAACATCGACGACTAAAACTAAAATCGAAAGTAAACAGTTCCTTCTTCTTCATAAAATCCATTTCCGTGTTTTTATCACATAAATAATGAATGCGCTCATTTGGCGCTATTCAGAAGAAAAGTGGCGCAGCGCCAGGAAGGAATCGCTTCGTCATTAGATAACACAAATCCTGACGGACATGACGAGAACCAAGAATACATGCGGCTCAGCAACACGGATTAAACTGGCGAGTCATGTCAACGTTTCACTTTCGAGGCTGTGTTTTCTGGGGAGAAACATTTGCTCTCTTTTACTTATACTTCAGGTACAAATTAGAACATCGCAAACTAAACCCAGTTTAAGCCCAGTTTTTGTGATAAACTGTACACTGTCTATTAAAACTAACTACAATATTAAATTTATGAGACCTCATTAGCATTCGCTGTTTGATTAAGCATGTGTAACCATAGCGATAAATATAAAAATCCCCGAAGTCATACAAAGAACCTTAATTCAAATTCATTTGAAAACCCAACTTTTTGCCAAATACATTGTGCGGACAGGATTTGTTTTCATTTGAGAACACAATTTCATTTTTCGTTTTCACTATAATGGCCAATCCTCAATATTGATTGCGTTTTCATGTTCGTGTCCACACGTCAACGATGCAAAATTTCACCAAGAACGGAATTTTTCGAAAAAACAATTATATCGTCTCAGGAGCCCACAATCTACTATATCATTTGAAAACGCAAATTTCGAAAACTGAGACAATAGAATTGTCAAATTGATATCATTTATTGTCGTTTGGACGTGGCATGAACATGTTAGTTTTTTTCAAACGGAAACGAATGCATTTGGGCTTGCAATTAATTATAGTGAAAACAAAAACAAAATCGCGTTTTCTAATGAAAGCGATTTCTGTCCACAGCATACGTCGTCGAAACGTTTCGTTTTCAAATGAATCTGTATCTGTGTTAAATTAAATTTAAAATATTTGTGCCTAGTATTATTGATTCTTAGATTTTATTCTTAATGCCATAAACCGCATTTTATAAGAATTACATGTTTCTCTTAACCGCTTTTTTGGACTCAAATAGTTTTTTTGGGGGGGGGCGAAAGGGTCCCCCCACCATAACGTTTTTATAATTGAACCAATTGTAATGAAACTTCGCAGGAACATTAATTGGATCATGATCTACATGCATATTCTTGTTCATTTCCGACTTTAAAATTGGGCTAAAACGACTCACAATGAAAGTGAGAAACGTGATGTTGGTGGTTGCCATGGCAACGGGCTTATGGCTCTGTTACCGAAATTCATCTTAACTTGTTCCCCATAAACGTTGAGGAAAAGTCACCAAATTTGGTGTTTCTATCATATACTGCTGAAGCATAACACCAAAAAACCGAGTGGGGGGGGGGGGGGCTTTCGGGCCCCCCAGTACAGTCGGGATAGGGTTAAGGAAAGCATGTTGTTGAAACTGAACTGCATGCATGGCAGTACTCTTAATAAGTTAATTTAACAATTCAACGTAGTTACTTGCTGCTCCTATCCCTGAAAGGGGGCGCCGGGGAGACAAAAATCTCTTTTCCAGCTCATGTTTCGCAAATGTTTGCCGCTTCTTATTTTTCCTACCTCAGTGGCTCGAATCCATCCTATTTTTCATGTATCAAAACAAGTAAATTCCAGTTCAATTTTTACTCTTTTCCTGAAGCAAAGCTGTTACTACCAAGACCCGCATTCTCAAGTAGTTGTGAAATAAAATATTACAAGTTAATGCATGAGTCACAGGTCTGCACCCAAAGCAGTAAACTACAGTAAGACGAAAAGTATTCAATTATCGAGGTGACAATTTACATAGGCAAAAACTCCGGGACAAAACTGGACAGATTTCAATTGTGGTCGACATGCATGCCTGCAACGCACAATTCTTGTCCTTACTTGTTAATTATTTATTAACTAAACTCGTACAATTTTGCTTACCGCAAGTATCGGGTTTGTTTGCAACTCTCAGGGATTACTGTAGACTTATCGCAAGTCTAATTCATAAAGAATAGCCAATACAACACTTATACTATGAGCGAGAAATAAATTTGCTGCAAAAATTGTACGAAAACAACTTTGGAATAAAATAATTCTTCCACCTTCCTCGTCACGATTCTAACCAGTTCGTCCGTGATACACATTCCAGGGCAGTGGAGAAAAATAGCAGTGATGAATGGATAGGTCTGAGAGATACATGTATCCAGTAATTATGTTCCCAACAAACATTATTCAACAATTATAGAAAATTGCACCCGAAGGGTCGAGATCCTTGCAAAGATTATTGTGACTTGAAACCTTGATTTGCTTCTGTATTCATAACGATATGTACTTCCTGTCGCGTATGTTATAGCTTCATTTCATTAGAAACTCCCCGATGCTAAGCCCGCAAAAATAATCCCAAATATTTTGAACGTAAGCCCTCCTCGTGAACATAAGTATTTTAATTAAAATTGCTTTTTAAAAATGTATTCATCAATGCACTCCATACGATTACGACTATTTTTAAGAAGAAGAATCCTCTCCAATAACCTTCCCTGAAAATGAGTTCACAAAATTCATTAGATTGGAAATAAACCCTCAGGATTTATTATCTGGAGTTTACGGTATATATATTTCTTTTCCAAATATAAACTGATGACCAGCTGATGCGATCCGGTCCAACCTACGATCGACGTCACCGCCATGATCATTTAATGATCTTCTTGCTCGCAACAACATTTAAAAGGCGAACTTAAAAATCCCAAGTTTGCTCATTTACTGCTATTTAGTTTTCTTACTCTTGGGTAACAGAGGCTGACCGATCATACATGTTAGCACCGAAGTTGAAACAGAAACCTGAAGGCAACTGAATATATTTATTGCGGTAGCTGATACTCTTCAGTTTATTTATTTACTCTTCTGCTACAATAACTGGCCATTTGTCCTTCGACAATTCTGGCATATCGAAATTTAGTCTTCCTGTTGAACTTAGCAGTACATTACTTTTTGGCGTTAAACAGCAATCAGAATATCGTTGAATAAACAAATTTCAAATTGTTGCTTGTTTATCTTTTTTCGAGAATGTTACAGTTTTCTCAAACGCTGAAACCTATTGCTCTTTCTCAATAAAGGTTTTGCAAAATCAGGAATTTTTTAAATTGAAGTACTCACGAAATATTCAATTTGCAAAACCGTATGCACTCGGTGTAATTGACGCAAGAGAGATAATATACTTTCTTTTAAGGAACAAACTTAATAAGAACATTGAGGCTGAAATCGTCTGAAAAATAAGAACAAACTAAGAACAAACAAAATGTTAATATACCGGTAAGAACAAGACAGAACACCGATAAATGACGAGATACAACAGCCAATCAGTTAGTGTTGCTAAGTAATGATTCTAACAATCTTCGTTTTCCAGCAAATTATTGTTTCAGATATACTGTCATAACTACTTATTGCTGATATCATCAAAAATAGACGTTTGATGGACTAAATAATACAATGTTTTGAGAGAGTCTGTGGCTTTAGATATAATTCTAGTGCTGCCGCAAAAGTAAATAATATTAGTTGATTTTCAAATCCCTACGTAAAACACAACTATAATAAGAACAAAATAAGAACATTTTGAGCTTCAAATTGTCGAAAAAATAAGAACATTGAGCCTGAGTAAAATTTTACTGGTTCTTAAAAAAATGTGTAGGGCCACCCTATTCTAATAAAGGGATATTGTATTGTATCGAGTGACTGGCTCTCTCTTCTCCAAGAACTTCTAGTATAAAAGTGTTAGCTCCTCTGGCTGTGATTTTTTGCCTTAAAATTTGAAATGTGGAGCTAGTCTTTCAGTGGTATTTTCAGCAGTTCTTTCCTGCTAGAATACAAATTATCATTTTAAGTAAATTTACTTCAAAGTGTTTTTAAAACTGTTTATTTCTTCGAGTGCTTGTTTGATATAACGAGTTTGATTTAAATGTGGCGCGGTAAAATTTGTCAGGTCGAACGTAAGCATTGTAGCACATGTTACGGCGCTGTGGCAGACATGTTCACTCCACAGAGGTAAGAACGGAAAGTACCAAAGGCCTGGCCGAGACAGCTTTATATCAGAACGTCGCGTTCAACTGAATTGAGTATTACTGTGACAGGGTTTTCAATTGACATCACATCTTTAACAAACGTCCTTGTCACGTCTCCTTGTCGAAACACTAACATTCCAGATCCTGAACAAGGTGATTTGTCAAGAAAAAAACTTTAAAATCTGCTTGCTACAACTTGCCTTATAGACGAACATAGCCGTGCAAACCAGACGACAAGAGTATAGCCACTAATCAGCACTTCCACTGAGCCAGTGAAGTTTGAAGTACCCCCTCCCGTTCCCAGATAGAAATCTGACTTAATCTCAAGCCTCGTACAAAGCATCAAATATAATAAATTTTCCACACGTTAGTCTGTAATATAATAGTAATACTGACCGAGATTATTGTTTGTACAGAGCCCCCCTCTCCACCGATCTGTTCTCGTTTGAAGCATGGGTGTTGTTGGGACAACTCTATTGCACACGGACCAAACGGAGAAGGCTGCCCGAGTAAGTTATGCACCTATCAATGTAACCCCTATGGGGGGAAGGGGGAGGAGGCAATGGTCACTGCAATAAGATACACTGAAATCGAACCACGTGCATGTTTTTACTAAAGATTTGACCTAATTTCACAAAAATCTCGTCACACCCTCCGAGTGAGTATTTTAAGTTCCAGTTGTGTCAAAGCCCTACTTACCCCCCCCCCCTCCAGCGACCAGGGTTTACATTGGCCCAATTTATACTAGAGATGAATCATTCGTCCAGACGGATGATTCGTCTAGATATATACGGATTTAGAGACGAATCATCCATCTCAGACGAATCATCCGTCTTGTAACCCGTCTTCAAGACGTGTTACCAGACGAATTTTGCACAGATGAATTTGGCCTCATAATTCGTCTCTTGCCTGAGTTTATATCTAGACGAATCATTTGTCTAGACGAATCATCCGTCTGAGACGGATGATTCGTCTCTAGTATAAATTCGGCCATTGATAACTACATTGCCTATACTTTGTAAATATACTTACTAGACTGTGAAATAGTCCCTTCTCATTTTCACCTCTCGCCGGTCTATTCTCCATTCAGTTTCCCTGGCTGCGTGATTTCATACTCTCCGCTCGATCCCGTTTCTTGACCAATTCCTGGCGAAAGAAGGGACTGGTTTGCAGTCTAACATATAACAGTAGAACATGTTTTTGCGCGAGTTGTATTTTGTAGTTTTCTCGATAAACAGTATCTCATGACGTTACATGGCGATACGTTATTGCATGGAACTTTTGCGAGCTCAAATGTTCATGTTTTACGCAAAAAAAAATTCGCCAAATTGTCGTGTCAACACACGCAGACGTTACAAGTTAGTTCTTTATTCAGTTCCGTTAATTAGTTTCATACATATTTGCATTACAAATATTGTTCTAATTCTCCTCTTCACGTATGAATTGATCTTTGATGAATATGTGTTCGTCATCCGGAATATTCCCAAACAAATCAGTATCCTTAGAAATAGAGATGACACTTGTTACTACAGCAGTTTCTCACTGGATCATCTTCTCTCATTTGAATGCAGGATGCAAGAACTTTTACAAGTATGTCTGTCCTCGGTTCAGTAGCTACTGCATAAAACCCAACAAGTATGGCCGCTTCATCCGATATCACTGCTTCGCTACGTGTGGAAAGTGCTCGTAAGTATAGCAGCTTTTTCAGTATTGATTTCTACACAGCTGTTCCATTCGTATCCAGCTCCTTGGAGGAACGCAAAGCACAGGTAGTCATTGCGTTATCTGGAACTGTCGTGCAAAAAAGAAATCTGTGGAAAAAGAAAAAGAAACAAATAGAATTACTGGACTCGACCTAGAAAACACAGACTCGAACCAAAATTGCGTTACCGACCCACAACATATGGACTCAGTCGGGAGGGGGTGGGGGTGGGAGGGGGTCTTATTATTATATAGGGCGCTGGATACCGTACTTTTCTTGAGTGTACCTACACCGGAGGCCTTTATTTGATTGGACCCCGGATTGGACCTCGACCTTGCTGCGCCGTTTACTTGAAATGTACGCTTCTGTTCGATCTAGTGGCAGACACGTAATTTGCACAATGACAAAGACTGAAGGAGTGGAATATGCCGAGATTCGACGTGATACCAAAAATTATTTTGATAAATTTTTAAAAAAATCATAATTAGTCACTGTATCGTGTCTTTATACGACACCAAGTCTCCAGGTTGATCGGAATTTTAAAGTGTCACACATATTGATCTTTATTCTTATCTGCCAAGAAAACGAAGTATTCATTTCAAATGGAACTATACAATTTATGCGAGTTGGTATAAAAATACCAACCCTAACCCTAACATCCTATCAGATGTGCCCTAAAATATACTACAGTACTGTAAAGTCTAAAGTGCGGTAAAATTATGTTTTATACAGCCAGACATTACATACATGAATTGACTGGACTGAACGGAACTGAGCCAAGCTAAACTGCATTTGTGCAAATTGAACTTGCATGTATTCAGTTGACTTCGAAACTAGCTGTTCATTTCGAGAACATAACGAAACCTAGAAACTTAAAAGAGTCCGTTGAGAAAAAAGATGAATGTCACACATTTTGGAACTGTCTTTGTTTTTGTAGGGTGAATAGATACAAGAACGGGGAGCAGCCATTTATAAACCTTGGCTTCCGTGTCTTCAAGAAATCCTTCGTCCATCAACAAAATTGATGTAATTTATTTACATTGGCTATATTTGTCGTCATGTAAAATTTGTTTCTTTTGTGTTCCAAACGTTTTGCTTTGGTGTCTTGTGATTAGCAATCAGAAACTTATTCCGTCATATTGTGCTGCTTGTTTTATAGTATCTTGTAGTGTCAAATCCCTTCTGTGATAAAAATAGTTAGACTTAAACTTTTTGTGTGGCGATATAGAATTAAATTTTTACTATGTCTTCTAGAATATTTATTTCAGTGGTCTCATAAAATATAAAATGGCGAGGAACTGTCTTAAATAAGGTTGTCGGTTTTGGCCGGTCCGACCACTCAGTGTTCAAATGAAAAATGGCAACTATCGGAACTGGTTCTGACCAGACTGGCCCTGCTCATGGATTAGAGCCGCTCAGTTCTCCTGTTCCAGACGACCGGTGCGCGGGAATTTGATGAGTTTTGGCGGGAAAAACCGGCTCGCGCGCGCCTGCGCCGTTATGTTTCCATTTACAGAGGCTAGAACAAGTTTTGTCGAGCCGGCCTGGCCGAAACACGAAACGTGCCGTCACTGTCTGTGTGATATTGTATTTCTTTCATCACGTTAATTATTTTAACCTAAATTAAGTTTGTCCTCAAAGAAATTGTCTCAAATACCCTGGTAAAACGCAACATGTGGACTCATCCAATTGCCCTATTTCACTATTACGTCACAGGTACTTTCAATATAATGAACAAAAAGTTATTCATTTTGCTAATAAAG
>JANVCH010068166.1:0-10476 GCA_025505405.1 Epizoanthus rinbou | reverse complement strand
GTTAGTCTTTGAAAAATGTACTTGTGCTAATTTATTCCAAATTGCACTCGGAACCATGTGATTACTAATACAAATGGAATGATATTTCGGATCTCTCGGATACTAGTCACAGAAAGACCACTTTCATCAACTGAAATGATGTAATGGTCAAATGGAATGATCATCTATCAGTTAAATGAAATTATATGGATCTCTTGGATGTTAGTCATATGGAAAGACCACTTTAATAAACTGAAAAATGCAGTATGATGGATCTATGAAAATGAAGTTAGCTCCAGATTGCTCCTTTGTTTTTAACGTAGTTTACAGAGTACTATTGGGGCTCCCAACTTGATCAAGTTCGTTCCCTTTAACTCAACATACAGGATCTCCCTTCTTGAGTGCTCTTCCATCAGGAGCTATTGGTGGAGCTGGAAATGTAAGCCAGTCCACAAGTTCGCAGAAATCCTTGGTCCAGTCAGCACTCCATACACTCACTCTTCGGTCTGCACTGGCAGCCAACCACAGCACTGGACAGGATAGGGAAAACTGCTGATCCTAAGGATATGGACAAAATTGAAATAGTTAGATTTATAGATTCTCAAACAGTTCTTATCACACCAGAATATACAGAGTAAAATTGCTGGACTCCGTGGGCATGTCGGCTAGTAAGTACACAAAACACTTCAAGGCTTGCAGCTGTCTTTTCACGAGCCGTTGCATCTTGTCCAAGTGCCATAACAGGTAGTTCATGAGACAATAACAATGTCGTTAGCCCTGTTGAGGTGACGACTTTAGAAGTGAAAAAGCGCAACTGAAAACACTCACTCCTAAAAAACCTTCTATTTGGTTGCCTTTTTCTATAAGAAACATTATTGTAAGGCCGAGTTCTCTATTTCTCGTAACAAGTGTGGATTGTTTGAGTATACTATACGGCATAGCCTCTCATCTTGAACTAGGATATCCAGCACAATTTCATATCATCTTTCAAGTAGAATGTCGGCATTCTAGAATTGCAACGATCGTGAAATGTTGTGTACACTGTATTTTTACACAGGCATTGTACACTTTCTGTTCTCTAACAATCTCCCTGGCTTTTCCATCACCATATTTGCGAAATTCTTGACCTGGAATAACTGAAATGCTCCACGAATTGATGTGTCACGAAGCTGTACTCCTGAAATTGGAATTTATTTCTAGTTTGTTCACCCAAATATCTGATTTCCATTACTTTTCAGTCTTGGATTTTGAATATTAAATTTCCATGATTATAGGGCTGGGTTAAACGATGAGTTTCGTACTTGACGTACCTAATGGTAACGAAGTACAACATTAACGCGTTATCATTAGGTTCCTCATATGTGAAGTACGTAGTTTACTGCTTACAGGATTATCATCCCGCGTACGGACCCTGCTCACGTTTGTTTAGACATACCATATTTAGAGTAACCGTTACCATTCAGTTTGTTCCAGGTAGAAATTATGTTTCTGCGACCATAACTTACAGTCTGTATTTTATTGTGTCGTCGTATACTGCAAGCTCTTCTGATCACCATTCACTCAATGGTTCTTGCTTATACTGCAGTAAATTATTACTATGATGATGATGACGATGATGAAGATAATGCTGCTGTTGCTGATGATTATAATGTCATTTATTTTATAAGAAATGCCCCCCTTTTCAGTTTTTAGGTACTTCATTTACTTCTACCTTTTTACCTAAGCTCACGTTTATGCCAGTATCTCGGCCTATATTGATGAATTCCACGCCTTAAACAAACCTTGCTTGAGGTAACATGGAGATCAGTTATGGGTGCGCCTCGGTGATCGTTGAGTATTCTCAGCGTCAAACCAGTTGATGGGCTGCTGATAGCTAAAAGGCCATCCTTTCCACCGCTTATAACCACCCGACCTGCATAAAACAACATTCTCTTCAGTACACGTGTATTGCACCATATGTACCACAGACTGTAAACATTAATACCAAATCTGTGAAAGTCAAGTAAGCAATTACCAGTGCTTTATTAGCGTATAAACTGTAGATAAATTCCAGAATGCAGCGATTGAGGGCAAAGAGGTCTAAAACAAAGTTAGACATGTAACAGAACATATATAGGAAGATATTCGAAGAGGGTCTAAAATATTTCGATTAGTTGGACAAATGGCTGAGAAAGGCATATTCTACCAACTCTTTTTAACTGGTATGCTAGTTGAAGTTAAAAAACCTTTCAACTCCACCGACAAATGTAGTACAAAGATCTTCAAGGAAACGTCTTCATATGGAACGCTTTACATGTTGGTAAGTGTCTTAATGATTAACCATTTTTCTTATTCAAATACAACCTAGTGCATCATATTGTATGCTTTTACACACACTTTTCCTATAATCTCTGTATCTTGTCATTTTAACGTAACTGGGTCTGCCGTTGCTTGAAAATCAGACATCTGCTTTTCAGGCAACAGTAGGTCCGCCGTAATTGGCTTTAGTTGTTGTGATTACTGTAATAAATTATTATAATAAAATTATGAGGATAATTTGTACCGTTTCTTTACATCGCAATCTTTCTGCTTAGAAAGGGATGAACATAATGGAAGAATAATTCGTTCATATTCCAGGAATGACATAAATGCTTAGCTGCAAATCCCAGCACGAATAATAAGAAAGACTGGGAATATTCCCAACTCTATCTATATTGCACACAGAGTCCTTTAACACGTTCGTTCGTTACTATGGAACATGTTTCCACAGCTAACATTACTTGTCGTCATATTTTCACATTACATCTTACCATCTCCTGAAAATGCAATTGCTGTTACTGCTGCAGCGTGTGGTTGCATCTTCATGATCATCTCCACTTTACCAAGATCAAACACCCGAACTGTTCCATCGCTGTAACCAGCTACACAGTGGGATGGACGAGTGAGCTCTTCTGGAGTGGATGAAGGATGGACAGTGGCCATTGTCTGTCCTTCGTTTGTGACAGAAATGGTTGGAGTAGGTGGGGGTACTGGGCAGAATGACACACAGTTGCAGGTCTGTAATCAAACGACGGAGATATAATATCACTAGCGCAGTGCATCTGGAAATCACCCTCTTGACAAGAAGAGAGAAAGCAATTCTTGCAAACAAGAGCAAATCCCATTTTTCAAAAACGTAACTATAATATCAAACACACACACACACATTCGTATTTAATGGTTATGTATATGTATATGGTAGGTATATATCGAGAACAATTATAAGTTCATTTGATAGATAATAATAAGCTACTCTTACTAACATATTTCCATTTGAAAAGATTTAGCTGTCACTCAGCCTTACTGAGTATTACCTGTTCTATGACCTGAAATTGTAAATGCTCCAGGTTGTCCGTTGTCCACAAGTGAAGAATTCCGTCATTGCTGCAGGTTGCGAAGAACTTATCATCTGGCCCACTAAACACCAAGGAATTGATCTATAGAGAAAAGACAAAAGAACCGGTTAATTTCGTTTGCAATAGAATACAATAGAACTCTTGTATCACACCGATATTAGTTGATATTTGGCGTCGTACTATAAGTAACAAAAGTTAAAACATTCTTCTCCATTGAATCTTTTATGAATGATGGCAAATTTATAAAATGAATAATTTGCCATATTCACTTCCTCTAATCCTTTCACATGAAAAATATTCCATTTATCTATGTGTTTCAGTGGCCCATACATGTACTAAATGCACAGAGAACATAAAAAATGGGTGAGAACATGATTAGTGCATCACTGCATTCTTGTTATGTTTTGATGCTTTCTACCTCTGTGGAAGTACTGTGGTGAGACATCCATTTGTTTCGGACAATAATCAGCAACCAGAACTTTAACAAAATAACTCTTGAATCTCAGCGTGTTCTGAGTTTATTAGTGTGTGCATGACATTGTAAGAATTGTTTTCGTCTACTGGAATTGATCGCAGGTTACAGTCAGCTTGAACGTACGTAGATCTTGTCGCATGATGCAAACTTGAAAATATAAATAATTTCAAATTATGGTGGAACACTCGAATAACATCGTGAACAATTATTCATCTTAGTCGTGATTCTCCTTTGTAGTTTCTCAGATACAAGGTTAATAAACCAAATCATACCAAAAGCCAACAAAATAAAAAGCAAAGATGGCCAGTTACATGGGTATACTGACCTGCTGACTGTGACTGCTAACAAGGCGGATACTCGTCCTCTCACTCCAGTTGATATACCACAGAGTACCTGCAGTGGTACCGACGATGCCCTACAAAACAATTATATCAATTTTAAAAGCCGTTGTTAATCACGCGGTTGAGCTATGGAAGACATAGTGGCCTGTTAAAATACTGGGGAAACTTTCCACTGGACTAGCATCTCACCAAGCGAAGTAGTACTCCAGTTAAATTATTGTTTAATCTTCAATACTGACATAACTGTCTAATAGCTCAGTTCTTACAAGTCAGTATGACATAGATAAATGAAAACGTACTACTGCGATAGGACAATATGAATCTCATATAAACTGTATCTATAAACTGTTCTCATATAACTAGATGGTATCATGAATCTTGATTTATATTAGTTCCTATCCTGAATATTCTCCGAAGAAAACAGCTATATGGTCCAGAACCTCACTGTATTAAGTCACTCAGACTGTCCAACATATTCCAGTGGTGTACCAGCTACACAACGTATTTTTCAGATCACAAACGTTCCTCTGCTTACCGTCTCCAAAGAATCGTCAAAAGCCAAAGATATTATTGAATCACCGAGAGACATTTCATCTTCCATTACAAGACCATCATTGGCTAACCTGTTATGAGACAGAAAACGGGTTTAGAAATGGCAGAGGCATTGCTATTTACTCCATCGTGTTATCTGCATTATTGGGTGGAAATGAACAAGTGTAATTTGCTGAGTATTTATGTAACCAACAGAAATTAAGGATGCTTTCTATTTAACGGGCCCAACCAGCCTGAAGAACTGAGTGAAGCCATTGTAATGGAAAGGTCAAGGTGCACGAGTATTTGTTCTGCTGCAACTCACAAAAGTCCTGTCCTGTGGCTGTCCTGAACAGCTCCAATGACCAGTCTTGCCAGAACCAGTTCTGATAGTTGTCATAATCAATTTGAGAAGTGACATCTGGAAAGTACCTCAAGGGTCATCTCCTCGATTAGCCCAGTTCATGTATCAAATAATCTGTACCCATAAATCTCTTTTCCATCATTTTCTGCATAACATGTATTGAACAAATGAGCCATACTGGTAAATACCCTATTTCTCTACATAATGTTAATTCAATACACACATGGTATGATATTGTAATGATATTGTTATAGTCACCGAAATATAGCTGGTTCCATGTCAAGAACCGTGGTTTTGGGTTTTTCTTTTTAAATCATATTTCGATTAACATCACTAAAAGGAATGTCTTTCTTCGGTCTTTGCTTTATTCTCAATACACACAATTCCTGCAATATCTAGTGGATGTAATTTAAAAATCATACAAGTCATAAATTGGTGCTAGAAATGGTATGCCATTACTCACTTGTAATTGTCTCCTGGAAGTTTCATTTCACCAACTCCCACGACTGACCACAGTCGCAAGTTTCCTGAACACCCGCCAGTTATTAACTGGCCTCTATTGCACACCAACTCGTCTGTAAACATTAACAACACCTGTTTTCATTGGCGAGAGTAGGATAAATATCGATGTATTGTTCACATGTATGTCAACTTTCATGTATGTCTTGCCAATTTGTTCCCTAGCACCAATAGAGATGATTTCGCTTCACTGTCAAAAGATCATTGTTATTTGCATTGTCAAAGCAGCTTTCTGACCAATATGTGTGCATTTGGATGTATGCGTGAGTGAGAATGTAACGTTTTGTCACGTTGAGATTAGAGTTAGAGCTGACTTCTGAATATGAAGTTACTGAAGTATTCAAGGAGTATTAAAAGTCCTAAATACGTTTTCTAGTAATATTTTTAGCAAGCTTACTTCAGGTGGTTCACGCAATGTTTTCATATACAATGTAGTCATAACTTGAACTAGATCCCTCCACAAGTGTATTCAAACATACAGATACACAATGAGTTGATACGTGAGGCAGAGTAAACAAAAAAAGAACACCAACAAGTCCATAATCTTCATAGGTTAACTGCACATATATAGAGTAAGTTGATATACATTTTCCTCGTACGAAATATTCGATGAGTATTTCGAGTCTTAGCCCAAACTGTAGCATGAATCCTATGAGATACATTAACTCAAGCCCAATTCAGATCATGTTAGTAGTGTCCGTGACTGTAATCTCACAAATTTACTGTTCCACAAATTTCTGATTGTCAACCGTTGAATACTTTTCTTTCTGCCAGTGAATGAAGTACCGGGCTCAGTTGCTCGACAGCGGGTTAACTTTAACACCGGGTTAAGCAACATTTTAATTTCGATTTCTTCATCTAGGAATACGTACTCCGGTGCCTATAAAGTATTATTATTGAAATATTCATCAGAAACCCAGTATTGTAAACTCGATACCGTATGACTCAGCCTATCTCATTCTACAAAGCAGTAAACCCAATCATATGTTATCCACTTGCGATCAACTGGGCCCAGGACTTTAATCTCTGAATAGTGATACGTTTTCTGTTCTCTAAACTTTCTCACTACCTGAATGAATATCGTTCAACCCTCCTTTTCGAAAATTCAGAAATAGATTTTCAGCCATTTCTTTTATTGCACTTTCAAGCATTCTCAAGCATCCCTTGCTTTTTTGAAAACCAGTTACTTCCAAATCGGCACTTATTAATGTGCTTAATTTGGCCTCCTTGGCTTGTCGTTTCACAAGCCTTACAACACAATGTTTCGATGACATTGACATTGTATTATAAAAGGATCCATATTACAGAAAACTAGGTCCACATTTCGATGTAATCATATAAGGCGTATCAAATGGTCTTTGTGAGCATTTGCGAGCATGCGAGCAGAGTATTATTTTTTGCGAGCATGAACAAGCGAGCACTGAATTACGAAAATTAGCGAATTCGAGCAGGCGAGCACCCTCCAAAATTTTGCGAGCAATTCAGTCGAGCAAGGCAAGCACTGAAAAATGTTGAAGAACCATTCAACACCCCTCATATACAGTAGCAGATTTCGTACTGGTAGTCTCACAATCAATGCAGCTTACTGACTTACCAATCTCAACTGAGTCAGCATTCCAATGCATAAAACACTTATTTTGTCTTGTGTCCCACACTGACAGAACTCCTGGTGACAACAAACATTTACTGCCTTCATATCTCGTTTATACTATAACCCAATTCATTATTTAATTAGTTAACCCAATTAAATATAGGTAATTATAAAAATAAAAAAAATAATAATTATTATTATTACTATTATTATTATTATTATTATTATTATTATTATTATCATCACAATGACATGCGCACCTGTTAGCTCAATAACCGTAACATATGGGAATCATTCACTGAATTATCTTGGCCACAAATTATGGGGCAAATTGTCTACGAAGGACCGATCAGCTACATCACTAGCCGCCTTCAATCGGAGTATACGAGAATATAATGTTAGTTCTCTACTGGACGATGGCTGCAAGGGTTGTGCCCTTTGTAACTCGTAATTTTCAACACATATATTTCATTCATAGATTTTATATAGATAGATAATACTATATAGATATTCTTTCTATTTTAACAATAACCATAGATCTTACCATTATTTCAGTTATGTATTTATTTTGTCCCCATATTAGTAAGGGATTTGTTTACCCAAGCTAGAAGGCTAGCTTTGACACATTAATAAAGTTATTAATTAATTAATTAATTCAATAACAATTATTCCCCGAATTAGAGAGGTAAATATTCACCGATAGGAACCGATACCATTGACAAAAACAGGTACGCTGTGCGTACATGGTCGGACATGCTCGTCAGTAGCCAGGAACGCCTAGAACATTTGGAACAGATCGAACAGCTAGCCAGCCAGCCAGCTAACCTGACAACCACCTCGCCGCTCCGTTACATAGTTCGGACGTCAGCATGTCCTCCCAAAAATGATTTCCGATTAAGAGCAAGCACAATGGAATGTCATTTTGTCTAATTTCATGCATGAATGCCCCGAGATGAATAAGACTGCATATTTGCAGGCAGAGTAACCAATCAGAGTACACGATAAGCACTGGTGTGGTATATACTAATTACAATTACTTGGCGATTTTGGCGTAATTCGCAAGAGAATAATTATGCAAAAAGTTAACATCACGCAAAATATAAAGTTGTAAACTTTTCTCTGTATTCATTTTAAGAAACAAGTATTGTTTTTAAGAAGAAAAAATATACGCTATGTTTCCTTCAGTTTATATAGATACCTAATTATAACTCTACAAAATGCTTGGGTATTCGGTTGTTTTAGTAGTTTAGGCAGAGCATAGCTGAGCATCTCTGTTCTAGAATTACCAAAAACTGATTTCCTCGAAATAAGGTGGGGATGTAGATCGTTGCAATCAAACCAACTGCAAAAATGATTTATACTCTACAGTCTAGTATCCTTACATAACTTGAAAAATAAATTTAAAAAATACATTAGTATCAGTTCCTACCTGTGCTTGTAGCTGCATACAAGACACTGTCGCCAGCATAACACACGGCCGTGAAGTGAATGTCTTCCTTGTTCTGTTAATTTGATAATTATCAATAATTAGTAGTTCAAATAAACAAAATAAAATGTACGCCTTTTTTAAGCATCATTTTTCACTGTTTCTCTGAAGTTACAACACCAATTTGAGTGCCTTAGGAAAAAAGCGGCAATTGCACTGTCTCTTTCATTTTATGCTAATATTTCATTCCTGGATTAGAAATGTCACGAGTCCCATGGGTGGTGGCCGTGGTATACCATGTGTTCAAATCTGTGTCCGATGATAAATGTTGGCTCCTACCTGGTGTATGTCAATGTTTGAGGTTACTTTTATTAATCAAGGTTAACAAAGTCTAGGAATTCCTGAAAAATCGCTTTATGAAGTATTACTACACACAAGATTTTCAATAAAAATTATTTTAAAATTAAGTGAAGAAATCGCCAGATTTTAATATCACCGCATGTTCTGTAAAATTAAATTGCTAAATTTAGTAGTCCCTAATAATGTACGCCCAATGTATACGTGCTATAGACAGGTAGGGGAGGGGACACGTGATAGTTTTGAAGGCTTTTAAAAAAAGTTTGATGTTATAGGGTTCATAGTGCACAATAATAATAATAATAATAATCTTATATAGCGCTGTTTCTCTGTGATTCAACAGCGCTGTACAATAATGAATAGTTCTAAAGTTCTAAAATTCAAAATAATGTTTAAAAAGGTGTGTTTTAAGCAAGGTTATAAAAGATTTGGTGGTTTTACAGTTTCTAATGTTTTCTGGGAGGGCATTCCATAATTTTGGGGTCAAAAGATCAAAGCAAACACTGCTTTCGACCAATAAAAGTTGTTTTGAAATCACTCTCATTTGGAGAGTTATTGGAAAATACAGTTCTTTACTTTTGAACTGAAACGGACTACTGGACCTACTTACCCAAATGATCCCAGAAAGCAATGCTGCAAATACTAATTTGGCATGAAAGAATAAGACAGAATTATTAGCATGCTTAAACACTCTTGATGACATATTGTGCAAAGGACTGCTTTCTGTGATAATTTGGGTAGACATACCAAGTCCTTTTGCGGACTGTCCCGCGGTCCAGATCTTCTGCAACAGTCTCTAATATATCTCGGGTTGGGAATTAGATTGAAGGGTGATGGCAAAACACTTCCCTTGTCAACCCAGTTCATCCACATCCGGGTTCTTGATACTTTCCAATGAAGATCTTCATGTTCCTTAAAAAAATGAAACATTTGTTAATGATATTAAAGTGACTGTATGTGTCACGGTAATGCGCATGCTCTCAAGTCATATCAGGAACAAAGTCTTCACAGTCATGAAACACAAGTTGTAAGCTCAACAGGATAACAAGAAATGATAAAATGGTTATATATTGTAAAAACCGAAAGTGTGTAAAATTATACAAGAAACACAATCCGTTTTGATCTTCCCCAGTTTTAACCATCCACATTCCTTGACAACTTATCATAATCCTACTTATGTTTTTCTTCCACGGAAACCTGTTAATTTTAGATTTCCTGTGATTTGTGGAGAATTTCGTACATTGCAAGAATGCCTTAAATGCCTTAAATAGTCGTGACATAGCCCCTTTAAAATCAAGTTCATAGCTTGAATACGAATAGTAGTATAAGAAATGGGGATTCTAGACCAACTGGTCTAGAATCCCAATCTCTCATACTATACTATCCTAAAGGTCAACAATATTTTGTACTAAATTGGGCCCGCCTCATCACTCCCCTGGCGGGCCCAAAACAAAATATTCACAAACATAAACAAATTAATATTTTATATATCAAAGGATAACTCTATTAGATATACATA
>JANVCH010068155.1:0-10478 GCA_025505405.1 Epizoanthus rinbou | reverse complement strand
GGGCTTTCCTCTAAGTGAGAGCGAGATTGCATCAGATGCCTACTCCCCCAGTATTTTCTCTTTGTCCCGTTTCCTACGACTGGATCAGTATTAATATCCCAAATTTCAAACCAGCCTATTTTGAAATAAGAAATATTGATACATAAAACGGGGCTCGTATGTTCTTTTCTCTGTACAACAATATTTGTAGCTGTAAGTGTAAATTCAGCCGTCTCGTGTCGGATCCGGCGCGCAAGGGACTAGGCCAGAATGAGCAGAAATTGCTTTAGCCAAATGTACATTTGCGCCCAGTCCGTCGCGTTGTGCTCCGTAACGTGAATCAATTTTCACCATGAGGAGAACGAACGTGAAATCGTAACGTCCCGAAAGTAGCGTAAACGGTTTCAGAGACCATTGTGGATTTCCCTGTAAAGTTCACTATTTGCCGCAACTATGGAATTCCACGAAAAATCGTTACTTCGGGGAATTTTTGTGTGGATTACGTCATACATAGGGTTACATAGGGTTACATAGCCTAGTATAATAACATTAATAAATAATATTAACAAGAGGAAGAAGGAGAAGACAAAGACGAAAAGTTATTATAATATTAACTAATAATAATAGTCGACCTAGACTACGAGTAGTCTCTCTTTTTCGGCCACTGCAACCCGTCGAGAGTTGGTGAAAAAAGACGCGCGTACAGGCGAGAGGGAGAATGGTACGGATATTATTTTCGCCAACTCTCGACGGATTACGGCGGGGAAAGAGGGATTACTCGTAGGGCGCTTTCCATTTGTCGGGTCCGGCCAGTCTGGCCAGACAGTTTATCATACTATGTTTGTACAACAACATCGTACCACAACGGGCGAACTGCTCGGTACTTCTACTCGAGTAGCGGGGCCATTCTGGCCTAAACCAGTTCCCTAACTTGCTCCATTGCATTTGCTTGGGCCGGCCAGACCGGCCAGTTACGACTAAATGGAAAGCGCCCGTAGTCGTTTGCCAACCCTAGTCACTATCTTTATGAACTACTCCCTCAAAAAAGGACAAGGAACTACATGGCAGTTGCGCAACACGCGGCCATGATTATATTATATCTCGCAACAAGTGCTTTTTTGTTATGCATGTGTTTTAGTTGCATTGAGTATTTAATTGGCTTTTGTTATTGTTATTATTATTATTATTGATAACTGGTTGATGGTTCGAGCCTGGCTGCTGGCATCGCGTAATGTCCATGGGCAAAACATTCACTCCGCTTACAGTGATTCTCTTTACCCAGATGTATAAATGGGTAACTGGCAAATTTTTGGGGGTCAAACCTGATAAAATTCTGGGGGTAGCCCTGCGATGGACTAGCATCCCAGCCAGGGTGGTGTAGTAAAATTCTAGGTCGCTTCATGCTACAGAAAACGGAGTAAAGCGCTGGCTCTGATAAGCCATGTTGGCTTGTTCAATCCTAGATTGAAGGCGCACTTTACTTATATACTTATTTCGGGGACGGCGGATTTTATACGTTGGACATTTACTAAAAGCATTTGCCAATAACAATGTGGGTAATACCCGCCATTGTCCAGAATTACAATAGCAACGGACTCCAGTATATAAGAAATACAAATTTTATTGCTTGCAGTAAAACCTTGTACAAACTTTAAAAAACTTGGAATATATCAAATCAATGGATACCAAGAGTGGTTCCACTGTCCCCATCCCCCCCCCTACAAAAGTTTATTTTTTTATTTTGTGGCAACAAATCCGCCAACCGTCCCCTCCCTCCTAAAAAAAATAAAGAAGTATTGTAATTGAAATAGAATCCCCACATTAGTTCTTACATATAATTCGCTATAAATTTAATCGGCATTTCTACTTGAATAGCAGAAAAACCGCTATGGCTGCTATTTTCATCATTTTCCCATTATTAACTGGCGATATCTCAAAATTAGCAAACATTTTCCTGTTGTTAGCACTGTACAAAACCATGTTGGATTGTTAATTTTTCTGCAGATCATAAAATCGCCTTTCCTAAAGTACAGGACCTTTTATCACCGAAACATATTCAGTCTGTTCGTTGCCACCTTAACAACCTACAACCTGCCCTTAATATAGCAGATAAATAAAGGTTTTCCCGCTGTCTACTCCAAACAGTGCCAGAAATGTCACAATTTTCCACGTCCTTTATAGTTTTAAAAAGTTATCAGAAAGACAAAATTCCGTCGTTTCCGCGTGATGAAGATTCAAAAATAGTTATTATAAAGAAAATAAACTTTTTTCCAATGTTCACGACTACTTTGTTATCATGCCACAATATGTCGACAAATGAGTCAGTTGGCACCTTCTGCGTATATACAAATTGAGTCTGTACTTGTTCTGAGAAGAAATACTTTTAAACGGCATAAGGTGGGGTTATTTGGACCCCTCAAAGGTTTTTTGACCTAAAAATATTGCCGTTCGACCAATCGCCAAAATATTTTTAACAACTATAGCCAGATAATGAGCGAGTGTTTTGACACTAATTAGATGACGTCATCAAAAAAATATGCAAATTAGGTTTTGCTTTCAGAAGTTCAGAAAATCGCACTAAAATCCGATAGTTTTCTTTGGTTATTTCATAATTTTAGCGTGAAAATATTGTTTTAAGTATTTCCATAAATATTTTTCAAAATTAGCAATATCTAAAAAAAAATTAAAATCCAAGATGACGGCCAAAATGGCGTATTTTAGTTTGGAACATCTGTTCCCATAGCAACGTTAATTAATTAATTGCCAATTGTTGCCATGGAATCTAATTAGTAGGTTGTGTACTAATTGCATGCCAAGCGGCATGGTTTAATTCCTAACGGTTTTGAAATTAGTAGGTTTGGACTCCCCCCCCCCCCGTTATGCCTTCGTGTTACTCAAAACGGCTTATGCCTTTATAAAAGAAAGAAACTAGGAACGCATCCAGTAATTCTAAATCTGGGGGGGGGGGCAAAAAGGGGACTAGGGGCCACACACATGTACTCTGCTGTGCTTTCTTATTAAGATTCTCCAGGTGTGCAACAAGGAGAGTCGCGACCCCCTCGTTCCATCTCTAAATTCGTATCTGGAAACGCCAACCAAAAGCTACATCTGGTGAAGCTTTCACCCACTGTGTCTGGAAAGTAGAAGTGGTTTTGAAACTCTTTTGACGAACTATTTAGTTCAGTAAACAGTCTACTTTTGAAAGATTGATCCATTCTGGGCTGAACTCTAACTTGGCTTTGTCTTGAACACAAATAAAATAAAAATTAAAGTCTGTGCCAAATCACCACTCATTTCCATGCACTTCCTGGCTGCTCATAAAAGGTGGCGGCCGCTCTTTCTTGTCTGCGATAAGATATAAGCGATGTGGTCAGTAGTCTATTTACTGCACAGGGGAGGTGGGGTAGGGGCCATGTCCCTCTTACAGGATTGTGTTCATAGCTGCTTGAAATATACCATACTGACGGCATATTTGCTAAGTTTAGTAATAATTATTCTTATTAGGGTAAGTTTATCAAGGATGGGGAAAGGCCAGTTAGCCTGTAATTCCGCCAATAAGATGTAAACCACAAAAATTGCTCCCATAGCAGATCATAGCATTATGGCTGCAAGCTAGCATTCACTGAACACGTCACATAATGGCCAAATTCGCCCAAATATGACATCAAAACTTGGAAAAAAATCATGAAACAATAGATATCACATTTTTGTGGTATTTAGGAACACAAAGCGAATTCCGTATCACATTTGGACCGTCTTATTTTTGGAGCAGCATTGTACAACCCGCATATGCATTCAACTCGGCGGTGGAAACTGGAAAAGCATGTGAGATGTTCGCCTAAAGTGGACACTGACCTGGGAATTAGCTAGGTTGGGGAGGGGAGGGGAGGGTGGGGGCGGGCTATTGCCCATCCACCCAGAATAATAGCCACATCTGAAGACAAATAGAACGACACATGACCAAATACCGCTCGTGTAAATAAAAGGCATGCTGGGGCTACATTTTACATTATACAAACAATAACTACATTCTGTGCATGTGTACACCGGTACATATATATAAAGAGATGGCGGCAACCGCCAACAGCTTCTTACTGTTACGGCAATATAGTTTGTTAAGCTATTAGATAAATTAGTATTGCGCAGTATGCAAGCATTTACATTTTATGAGCATTATGTTACTGAAGACTTCTAATGGCGATTCTGAGTATAGTCTTTACGTAACACAAACATGGAGCCATTCACATAACATTACATGTAAATGTCATCATCATATTGCAGCATTAATAAGAGCCTTGCAACATTACACTTGGGTCTAATTTGTACCCCTACCACCCTCTCGTTTTGTTGCTCTCTCTCCCTGTTGCTGTAACAAAATCGATACACTGACTGAAAGAAGGTAATTTCTAGTGAGTATCTTTAGTAAAGCAAGACTGTGTGTGAGACATATACATGTAATCAGTTTACACTTTGAAACAGCAAATAGAACCTGTTCACTAGTCTTCAATATAATACAATTTAAACTGCCCATATATTAGCAAACCTTGAGAGAGAAATTGTGCGCAGAGAAATCGTCTCTTCTTTTAGCTTGTTGCAAGTTTACTGACAACTATCACTTGTTATTGGATCTAATTGTTCACAAATTAATTAATTAATACATATAATTTATAGAGTGCCTATCCAATGTGCCCTAGACGCTTAACACGGATTTATATATGATAATAATTAAAAATTAATCATATATGTTAAGAAACTATGCTAATTAAAAAAAAAATTAATTTTAAAAAAGTGTGTCTTAAGATATTTTTTAAAAACTAATTATGTGTAAAAACAACTGCTGCATGTGAATTCCTCCATTCACACGTTATTACATACCATTTCTAACGAATAAAGAATTTTATAATTTGTATCTAAAATGGAGAAATATGCAAATTAACAGTTTACTTGATACCACAATTACATGTTACTTTCAGCTGTTACTTGTAAGCGTTTAGTCAGGTTAATTAGCATGGTTTTACAGCAACTGGTACACACAGCCAGGCATTTATGTTAATATATTTCTAGGGAGAACCCAGCAACATATTTAAAGCATGTAAAAGCATTACTCACTATAAACTGGTTAGAGAGACTGACAACCATTGATCAATCACCTTGAGTTGGGTAATACTGATTCGATCCATCACGGGACGAAACATTAATACCTGATGGTGGCGGCATGCGGTATGGAGGTGGAGCATAGCGCTGACTGGCATCTGTGTCATCTGGATCATCGTGATAGGGCGTTCTGTTGAAGGTAAATGTAAAAAAGTTAACATGAACTGCCGACTCCAGAAGTGACACCAGCTGTTTTTTCAAGGGGCTTTTTTGCTTTTTTGGACCAATAGGGCACTCTCACCGTGCGCACCAGACCAATAGGGCCTGCAAGGAGAAATTAACTCACTCACTCAATTTGATCACTTACTCAGTTGGGTCACTCACTCAATATAGTCACTCTCTCACATGGGACTTGAAGGGTTAATAGTTACTCACTTAAGTCATTCAATTGGGCCACTCACTCAATTGGCGGCTTAAAGGGTTAATAGTTACTCACTTTTCATGGTTGTAAGGTGTTGAAGTGAGCTGGGGTTGAGGTCTGGATGTATTTTGTGGAGCAGTACTAGTATTAGTGCCATGTTCATCATTTTGACCTTTGTTGGACATCTGTCGGAGTCGGAATGTGGCTCTCAAGATAGAGTCATGGTGAGACAGCTGGTTGCTACATGGGGCAGGAACAAGAACAAGTCACACAAGAGCACAAGAGCTCATAAAAGTTGGTCATAAAGAGTTCAATCTTGCCAAGGTTTATCCCCCACTCAAAGTTTTAAACTTAAATTTAAAGTCAAATGAAAAAATTATCTTAGCGGTTGTACATACATGAGATACATGACATTGTGAAATGACAGTTGTGACACAATTGTATGTGGTTATAACCCAATTGCTGGTAAAACCCCAGGGGGGACTCCCATACTGGACATGACGGGATGATTGTCATACCTTTTAGGGGTTAAAATTGCAGGTTGCGGTACCGCTTATGGTGTTAGAGATACAAATGAGCGTTTGAATTCAAAAAGGTATCTTTTAGGGATGTAATTTGCCAGATTGCCCACATCAGAATGAAACAAACGGAAAATGTGACACTTCTCCATTCTTTTTGTTGTTCTGGCACAGCTTTTTATAAGGTCAAATACATGTGAATTCCTTTCCTATATGTAACTAAACATGTGTATTTCTATGGTACCTTTTAGGGGGGTTAATGAGCTTGAGTTACACCCATACTAGTACCTTTAGGGGTTTCTTTGAAAAAATTTGACGATCATCCCCATCTTGTCCAGTATGGGAGTCCCCCCCCAGGATAAAAAATATTCTCAAATACCAATAAAAATGCCAAAAGAGCACAAGAAATACATTGGTTACATTGAACAGACATAATAAATAGTTTTCAATTTTATCAAAACTATCTAGTTTAAGCCTGTAGTGACTTAGTTGACTGTATCTTATGAATAATTATAATACATCATGGATTATCCTGTTGTTGTTATTTATATTTTCTATTTATAGGTCTAGGAATTATTATTATGAATCATTTTTATCTAGTGTATTTAATTTTAATATTGTAAAGCGTTTTTGATCATTTTTGATGTTAAAAGGTGCTATAGGAAGTTACTAAATCATCAAATTATTATATCCATCTTATTAATTAATGAAATCAGAATATTGGATTCATGTTTTAAAGGTCTCTCTGTAGACATGTATCCTACCTTGGTGTTTCTGTATCTCGCTTTTGTCTGCAAAAAAATATGTTAAACAAACATTAGTTGAATTTAATACTGCCAATCTGGGTCAATCATATCTAATCTTGCACCATACTGGAGATGGCCCAGAACAAGATCTGGCAGACCCAACCACATCAGGAACATCAACTGATCTCATGGATACCCTGATCTCATTTTGGGGTTTTCATCAGAAAAAAAACTGGGGAGGCTAGAAGGAAACAGATGAAACAGATCATTCCTCAGTTTTGCAGTGCGCAGCTCTAATGTGCAATTGATACAAAAATCTAAATTGTTATTAGTTATAATTATAATTGGCTACTACACATTACTCTTTGTAACCCATATTTAATATTGCAGATGGAAAATATACCATGATTTAAGGGGTCTTTTACAAAACTCGCCCTAGTCCCCTTGTGCAAAATGTGGTTTGAAGCCCATGGCCAGTTTTGCCAGTTTTTGTACATTATCTCACAAACGAGTCCTGCGACTTTCCAGATTACTTATTACAACAACATTAGACAACTAATGTGGAATTTAAAGAATAAATTATTCTATGTTTGGAAGGATATGATATTTTAAAAAATATATGAAATGAATACGAATATTTCAGCTCTGAGAGACAAACACTTAGGGCTAATTATTCTGACATATTATTCACAGATACAAAATAGCTATAGTTTTAAAACGTCCTCTTTGTTAGTTTTGTCGAAATGTGAGAAAAAAGTGCATGATTAATTACCCATCAACACTGACACTTAACAGTTAACAGTCATTGTTTGAAAATGCTCAGCTGTATTCAATTTTTGGCAAAAAGTACGTTCACAAACTAGCACAATTTTCAACCCCATTACTCACAAATGAGCACCGGGACCCCCATGTTTTATTGCATTTTTTGAGTACCATTTTTAAGGTTAACAAATGGGCAAAGTTTAAGAAAAAATCTATGTTGGCTTCTATTTTGGAGGAATACGACCTCTAGTGTACATGTGGTGGATCCACCTATTATCCAGCTATTTAAACTGATAATTGCAATATTATTTACCGCAAATTATTAATTATTTTTAACATTCAATGTCTCACCTGCCCTGTCTGTAGCAACACATTGCAACAGCCAGAATGATTACAAGAACCAGAATAACAATAATTGGAAGGATTAGAACAAGCACCCACTCCAGACCAAAGTCTCTTGCACTTGCGTCATAAGCCACCGGCGAGTACTTGGAAGGGAAGATCTCTTGTGCAGGACCAAAATGCAGACCAGTAGCATTATTGGTATCTGTTTTGGTTTTTGCTGTATCTCGCTGTATTGTACAGGAAATAAGATGCATCAGCAGGAAATCTACAACAGCAACTATATGATGTCCACTTGCCATAATTATATATCTGTGTAGTATGTGGCATAGCTAGTAACACACGACTCACAGCCAGGGGGGATTGGGTAGCTAGGGAACCACAAACAACACAGAGGAGGGCTGGATTAAACGCTATCTACTTTTTGAACAACCAGGCCAGAGGCTAGTATTTGATAATAAAATGTAAACTTACCAATGTAAATTTACACCAGTCAATCATGAATGGTTTAAATTGGTCATTTGATGATGGTTTGAGGCCTACGCATTTCTTGTATTCCTTTTCAAATACTGTGTACTCTCTGGTTCCTCCAACTTCCACATAAACACTAAGAAATAACAAAATGTTTCAGTTAGAACATGAACAACAAAATAATGTAAAATACATATAGATTTTGAATCGATCAGTAAAGAAAGAACCTCAATCGTCATGATCAGTTACAGCAGCCCACTGACTCCCGGGAATTCTTGCTGATTTTTCTTTAAAAGTTACAGATTACCATAAGGTTCTGGCCATGCCATAAGTCCACTTATTTAGTTGTACTTTTTTTCATTCACAACACATTTTCTCGGACTTATTTCCAAGGGAATGGGTCGGGGCTCTGCTCTAATAAATGCCATCAAAAGATCCTCAGCCTGAAAAGTTCACAATTTCAGCAACATATTAGGCTGGTTAAAATAACAATTATAACAACTGAAGAAATATACTGTTTTCTAAAGGTACCACTGACTCTAACTGTGTCACATGATGCTTCATGTTGACGTCACAATGGTTTCACGTCATTTGTGTAGTTAGCCAATCACTGACATCTCAGAGAGTTTTGTGTAATAAATATGGCTACTCAATACACGAGTAACATGACAAACTGTAAATTGGTTCTTTCTGAGAGAAGATCATTATTTAGTAAGAATAAAGCTTTAATTAAAAAATTAAAGCAAATCAGATACAAAATATTGACAATATAGCAGTACTGTACAGCATTCGGCACTAGAACATGTATGGCATAACATAACCATTATATTAATTAATGTTATCCACAACACCACATGTACACTCGTTCAATAAATTATATATTGCACTCTACAACAACATTTTTTTATCCATTCGATGTCATGTTACTTTATTTTTAATTGATAATCAGGGTAAAGATATTTACCCTGACTAAAATAATATAATAATTATAATACCTATCTAAAAAACTAAAAAAGAAAAATGAAATTAATTTTGTTACCTTTCCTTATTTGGTGGGAGAGGTACTCTCTCTCCACGATCCAACCCTGAATTAACATTGGTCACATGTGGGCCACCATCTGGTAATTTCCATACTTTCTTTACTTTTTTCAAGAATGTGTCAGCTTCACTGTGTTTAAGGAATGCATAGATGTACTGATCTTTGACGTGAAACTCTACTCTGTACCTTGGGGCATCTGTAGATCCATAGAATGCCAACAAATAAACCAAGTGCTCATCATGCTGTATTATGTTACTTTATAACCAAGATATTCCCAGACATACAAACACATCCAACTGTGGATGCATGCACGGAATGACATCAACTGAGACCCTCCCACAAAACAATGATGGTGTCTGTGTTTTAGCGGTGTTCCCATTATAGAGGTGTCCCCATTATACAGGTGTCCATATTATACAGGTGTCCATATTATACAGGTGTCCCCACTATAGAGGTGTCCCTATTATATAGGTGTCTGTATTATAGAGGCATCCCCATTATAGAGGTGTCCATATTATACAAGTGTCTGTATAATAGAGGTGTCCCTATTATATAGGTCTCTGTATTATAGAGGTGTCTGTATTATAGAGGTGTCCATATTATAGAGGTGTCCCTATTATAGAGGTGTCCCCATTATATAGGTGTCTGTATTATAGAGGTGTCCCTATTATAGAGGTGTCCCTATTATATAGGTGTCTGTATTATAGAGGTGTCCCTATTATATAGGTGTCTGTATTATAGAGGTGTCCCCATTATAAAGATATCTGTATCATAGAGGTGTCTCCATTATAGAGGTGTCCATATTATAGAGGTCTCTGTATTATAGAGGTGTCTCCATTATAGAGGTGTCCCTATTATATAGGTCTCTGTATTATAGAGGTGTCTCCATTATAGAGGTGTCCATATTATAGAGGTGTCCATATTATAGAGGTGCATGTATTATAGATGCTCCCATTTCAGAGATATCTGTATCATAGAGGTGTCCCCATTATAGAGGTGTCCATATTATATAGGTGTCTGTATTATAGAGGTGTCCCCATTATGGAGGTGTCCATATTATACAGGTGTCTGTATTATAGATATGTCCCTATTATAGAGGTGTCCAT
>JANVCH010068144.1:0-10479 GCA_025505405.1 Epizoanthus rinbou | reverse complement strand
TGTGGAGGCATTGGAGCTTGCAGTCCAATGGCTTGAAAATTTACAAGGTCCATCTTAATGTTTAGTGTGTGCATGTACTCCTTGGCTCAAATTGTTCTTACAACAAAACATGACGTATATCTAAAGAAATAATATCATTTACATATTATAACTACATCATAAATTATTAATAACAGTCTAACCTATCATCTAATGTATTGATAACTCTTAGCAAAAAGAAGTTTTTCTAATCTTACATGATAACTCTTAGAAAAAGTTTTGATTTAAAAGTAGTTGGAAAAAAACTTGGCTACGTGCAAATTAAATATACCTTTAATATAACTAAACTGGGTTACTAGATATGTACTGTACATGTAGCTGTAACTACAAGACAGTACACTGTAAGGTAAAAAGTGCTGCATGCATTGATGCAATCAGGAACATTGTAAACCTATCAAGAAACATTTATCAAAACATTTTTAAAATCAGATAGAATAAGCTATTTTTATTCATACAAGTCTACAGTATATCATACAACTACATGACCAATGTATAATGTGCTAACTTAGTCTGACAACACTAAAAGTACAAGGTCACTACTGGCCTCATCAGTACAGGGATTGGCTATCTGTCACTGATGTGTACTGCTACAAGTCGGTCTGCTAAAACAAACTCAATTTCTCTTACTTCAAGACTGAAGTTACAGCTAGATCTGTCTACAAGAACTTTACAATCTTTCAAACATTCAACATTACATACATTTGTATTTTTAGCAATTTTGTGAATTCTTGCTTTTGCTATAAATCAACCTGCTTACTGCTTTGTTACATTTTATACTTTACTATATAGCTTATAGTTATTAGTAAGGTTTCGTTTCAGCATTTAAAGTTACACATTAGAAAAAAATAGAATCCAGAGCAACATGAGAAAGTGCACCTTCAGCGGCTCAACATGTCCCCAACTTGCAGGCCATGTATATGTAGTAATTTTTAGTGCCATATTTACATGTGGGGATGACCAGTCCCCCCCCCCAATAGGGCCAGTTTTGCCTCACCCCCCCCCCTATTTAAAAATTGTCCATAAAGGTCCAACTGCTTTGAATGATTTTCTGAGCACATCCAGTATATAACCTCAATAATAAGTTACATATAACTACACAGTACTTATTTGTAGTTACAAATGGTTGTGCATGCATGAATCTGACGCACTCAAAATGCAACAAACATGTTTCAAACAAACTTTTAATGATTTCTTTCCAATACATACACAGGCCGATATTCTATGTACATGCCTGTACATGTACATAATATAACTTAACAAACATGACATTGGGATATGGTTTATGTTAAATTTAAGCATTACTGTGCAACTTATGGGTTAGAATTTATTGTAGCATATTATGGTTTAATAATGTGTAGCACTAGCATTTGCATAAGAAACAGCTTTAATATTAGTTCTTGGGTTAAACTTTTAAAGCTTTTACAGTACATGCAGTTCAGATATATTGTCTTCATTACAGGTTAGTGTTATATATATCGACACAGATATGTCGTGACATAATGGACAATAAATTATGACACAATCATAATTATATATAATTATTATATGCACATGTATATACACATCTCTCTCTCTCTCTCACACACACACACACACGCACACACACACACACACACACACACATACAAACACACACTCAGACACACATGTGTGCGCGCACACACACACAGTCTGCACACATGTATGCATTCACACACAGCTATCAGTCAAAATTAAAAGCAATGTTGTGTACCCCGACAAGCTAAAACTGGAACAAGTACATAGCAACATACAAAGAAATGCTACATGTGTGCATACACAAACATGAATACATTGAATGTATCGATGCACTTCCATGTAATCACTCAGCGGTACATATACAAACATACAACATTGTATACCATCACAAAAGAATGTTAAATCATAACTTCCAGCTCAAAATTTCAAGGCTACATGTTTTTAGCCAACAGTACTTGTAACCACACCCTATAATAATGTTATTATGAATAGCTCAATAAGAGCCTGTGACAGAGAACAATACCTGAAATGATGAATGGACTATGAACAAATTAAAACTATAGCAAATGCCATGAGCACTAATTATGTAATATTCACCATATTTGTCGTATGTGAGTTCTGGTAATGAACTAGCTGTTTGATACTGTGAGTCATCGTCACTAGTTGCCTCCGAAGGGACTGGAGTGGAATCTCCCGACCCACTGGGGGTAGACCTCGGGGTCACAAACTCACTCGTGGTTGCTGACTCAGGTGATTCTGCTCTCAACAGCTGCATTTTTCTCCTCTGCCCCTCGAATGAATATCCATTTTGCTGTGATTCTGATTTAGTAATCAAAAAATGCAAACGAAATCAGTAGAGAAAGTTCCTTCTTAGGAGTGAGTCTTATGGTCAATTAAAAATTGAAAGGCAATTGTTTGTCTACTGCAGTATACAGTCACTTTCACTTTAATCTATTTACCCAATGTTATATTTCTCTAACCTACATGTACTGTCAGCCAGTGGGACATCTACTTGTCATTCCAAAATCAAGACTAAAGACCAATGGCGACAGAGCATTTTCGGTTGCTGCTCCTCAATTTTGGAACACTCTTCCACAGGAAATATTAACAGCCAAAACATTCATATTTTTTAAGAGCATTTAACTAAATATATCCCTTTTTTAAAAAACAAACATTAATTTTTATTGAATAAGATATAGTCACATTTTAGGACAAATGTACATGTAAAACCGTGCCTTCGATCAGGTCTCTGGAAGTGGCGCTATATGAAGTCAACACTTTATACCTAATCAGGTGAATAGATACACATTACTTTAGGGGCTGTACTCTCACAGCTACATACAATGAGAACTGCAGGGTATCACATGGAAAACATTAAGACTTCCCCAGACATGTTTTAACATACGAGCCCAGTACTTAAGTCAGACTGAAGAGACAATGATTCAGATAAAAATGGAGGAATGGAAAAATGATAATAGTTCAATATTTTCAGATTTTCAGATGTTCAGTTTTGAAGATTTTCAAAATATGTCTGAAGAGTTTCTGAACATTTCAAAAGATCAACACTACCAAACGTTTCAACTGATTATTTTCCGAATACATGTATTTTCTAGCTCATTTTTATTTCCTATACACATCAAAACGCTTGCCAAACTTCGGCCAACAGTTCTAATAAATTAAAATGTGAATTTGACATTTTACACTTCAAAAATAGCTCTCTTAGCAAGTCAGAAAGTAGAAATGTTCGTAACGTTAGGATTACTAATGTAAGAATGATAATAGTTCTGTTGAGGTATATTACATGTAATAGCAGAAAATACTTCTGCAGAATGTAAAACAAGTCAGATTCTCCAGTGTAACGTACTACATTGTACATAAAAACGTTTAGTACATAAATGTCTAATTCATAGTTCCAAAATTATTGATTGATAAAATGGACCTTCTATCTTTCGTATGAGGATCGATGTATGACAGGCTTCCTCAGGCAAATGGCAAATGATGGTAAATCATTGTAAATAATGACAAATGATGGCAAGTGATAGAGCTTGAAGATAATAGTTCTTCATATATCGCTCTAACATTGAAGCAAAACATCAGACCCGACATCTCCCGGGTTTTTTTATAAAGAAAAAAACTTTATTCCAAAGGAAAAATGGGATATAGCTTGTTTTCTTATCAGAAACGCGCAATATCTGCTCGTGAATCGAATTCTTACTTCCATTGTTGTTCAGTCGGGATAACATTGGCTATAGTCCGGATACAAGATTGACCCTGCCTCAATTTCACGGTTTGCTTCTTTTCACTTTTTTAGTATTTCACAAGCCTCAGAGGGATCTTCCCAACAATTGTTTCCATTATTAGAAGTTAAATTACGATATCAGAAAACGTTTGAATTTCCCGATTTTCTGCTAAATCTCCAGATTATTTTAGCCTAAAATATTAACAAATCTCCAGATTTCTTACTCTCAGGGGTTATGCACGACTTACATGTGCATGTATACTAATACCAATCTGCCACATGAATGAAGACAAACTAATCTCCTCCTAAGACTGCAGGATTAACTGGCACACAACTACTACATGTAATAAGAAGCATAATTTGCTACAGTGGACAGATACTGCATGCATATTACACGTACAAGTAGACGAGTGAATAGAGTTAACTTTAAGATTATTAAGATGTTACATGACTATACAATGTGCATGTAGATGATGGATGTTTACAAGACTTTAATACGTGTATTGTGACAATCTGGTCATTAGATTATCAGTAGTGGAGTGGTTTTAGAAGGAAGACATTGTAGATACTGTTAATTCATTTTTCATACACCATCGCTCTGTTGATGAATATTAACAACCAAATTACAATTATATACAATTGTTAAAGAACTTAGTTTTAAATGATTTTATGACAGTGGTCAGTAATCAATGACACTTTCTAAATGTGTAACTTTAGATATTATCCTATGATTTGATGTTGTGTTATATGGATGGCGTTTTGCTACTTGTTACCATGGTGCGTGACAATAACAGGAGTAATGTTGTGTTACGCATTCAAGTGTTGCAATGTGCGGTATTACCAGCCAGCTACATGTATGAAATGTGTACTATAATACCAGCCAGCTGCATGCAATAGATGTGCAGTATTACCAGCCAGCTACATGCATGGAATGTGTACTATAATACCAGCCAGCTGCATGCAAGAAATGTGCAGTATTACCAGCCAGCTACATGAATGGAATGTGCACTATAATACCAGCCAGCTGCATACAATAGATGTACAGTATTACCAGCCAGCTGCAAGGAATTGTGTGGCAGATGGTCGTGCACAATATTGCAAAATTTAAATTTGCATTTTCAAACTGAAAAATGAGCAAAATTTAAATTTTCATTTTCAAATTGAAAAATTAAAAAAAGAGCAAAAATACAATTTCCTTTTTCATTTACACTTCATGTGATGGCAAAATGAAAGATTAAAAATTGAGGCAGTTTTCTCTTTGTGCAGTCACATGTAGAAACCAATCAAAAGATAAATTGGACATTGATTCTCAGCTAACTGTCAACAAGAAACATGTTGTGTTACATGTGTTACAAAACGCAGTACCACCACTTGCTGCATGTAATCATGTGGCTTGTAACAGACGGTCAGGCAGGTGCAATGATTTGTGCTGAACACTGAATCCAAATATGGCTGCCACTTCATGAAGGCACGATTTAAGTCTGAGTCCTTTGTCGCACAAGCTATCTTAATTAATTGTCATGGCTTGATGAAGCCTTGACTTGTTACCTTGCTGTTCATTTTGTGGCTGTCGAGATATAACATCTATGCAAATGCAAATCCAACTAACCAATCTTTTGCAGAAAACCCCTGACGTTTGCTGGGCTTTCTAAGATCAGGCGGCATATTCGGATTAGGAGTATAGAAAGCAATCATGATACAGAGCCTTTTGGAAGAGCACTGAATAACAGTATATGTACAAACTGTACATAAGCTCTTACTACAGTAGCATAATATGTCATTATTATATTTAAGACATTCATAACAAAGCACCAGTTGTCTCAATAATGTTGAACATTATCTATATCACTCAATCATTTGTGCTGGATTCGCTGTGCACTGCATTGTGCAGCAATGTATCATGCTACACGTATACTGCATTCTGCTAAACTAATGTGCCATAAAGCACTGGTAAAAAATGCACTATTAATGATATGTACTGCATTGTACATGCATTTCATTGCCCTGCATTCTGCCGTACTGCAATGAACTGCGTTATACTGTGTTACACTGGACTGCATTCCACTGCTTACAATGCAGTTATATTGTGATTTGTGATATTGTGCTTGTGCCATATTGTGTAATTGTAGCATTGTGATATACTACTTTTTGCCTGCATTGCACTGCACTGTACTACATTGTAAGTACTGCAAAGCATAGTATTGCTGCATTGCATTATACTGCATTGTGCTACACTGCATTATGATGTACTAGCTGCATTGTGCTGCACTACACTAAATTTCATTTTATCGCATTGCAATGTACTGTGTTGTAAGATACATCACTTTACTGCATTGTAATGTACATACACTGTACATGTAGAATAGTATTGCATTGCTGCATTGCTGTATCATCCTGCAATAATCTACCACATTTCAGTGAAATGCACAACACACCCAATAACAACGTATCCAAATCATCTAAGATTGTATTTATTATTCCTTTCAGGTAATATTAACTTAATTTATTGATCTTAATGAAACCTAATGACACATGTTCATCTTATCTATAATTTTGTATCCATACCAACAAGAAGCTATTTAATTATAATTGTTAGACTCTTGCACCATGTACCAAGTCACAATATCATGCAAAATTTTATATTTCTCCTCTCCATGTAGTACACAGCAGGATAATCTATCCAGCATAAATGGTGGTCAGTGGAATATTACGTATTGTTGATGCCATGTCAAAGACTTCCAGAGCCAAAATCGTTCAATATGTCAAGGTATTATTGTAGATATGAATCAGTTTCTCAGGTATTTGGTTTCTTACGCACTGGGTACATTCGTCTGCATGACAAATCTCAGTGTTAAAGGGGCTATGTCACGGCTATTTAAGGCATTTTTGCAAAAATAAAAATATCCGGTTACCGTGGTAGAAAAACACAAGAGGGATTATGATAAATTGAAAAGGAACGTGGATGGTTAAAATTGGGGAAGATGAAAAAGGATTACAAACTCTCGATTTAATTTCGATCCAGGCTAGACATTAAATAAGTTAAATCAATTTGCTGTCAAAATTGTGTTTCTTGTGTTTCAGAGACACAGCACACTTTGTTTTAAACTATATATAACCATTTTAGCATTTCTTGTTATCCTGTTGAGCTTATAACTTGTGTTTCATGACTGTGAAGGCTTTGTTCCTGACATGACTAGAGCGCATGCGCATTACCGTGACATAGTCCCTTTAATGTGTGTAGTTTTGGAGCTACTACTGTAGTGATAAATTCGTAATTGACATCAGTCATTGTTTAAATTTCAATATGGCAATTGTAACTTGCAATATGGTGCATCAGTTTTACTTTTAATTAAATATATGTATGGCAACATTAAGTGTTGGGTTTTATTATCTTCTCAATTAATCAACACATTTTAAAATCAATTTACCAGTTACTGAAGGAAATTACACTTTTTTTAATACATGTCTTGTTCATTATATGAAATTTATGAGTTTAACTTACGCAAGTATAGTCTGATAGCGAACTTTAATTTGGTCAGTTCATCCTGTTGTCAAAATTGGATATCAAATTTCATAATAAACGAGTTGACATTTTAGAACTACATGTAGTACTGAGCTTATTAAAGGTAAGTTTAAGTCATTCTTGATTAGAAAACTCAGTGGATGATGAAGCGTCTGGATGATGATAATAGTTTGACCCAAACAGAAGTACCTGATGCCGCATTGTTGCCCCTTATTTGTACTCTCCTGCCAACACGAACCTTCTTCCTTCCCTGCCAATAATCGCCAGAAGATTCATCTGTAGCATGAGGTTGATTGGCACGTGTTGTTTTTCTTTCTGTCCAGTAATCACTTGAGTCTTGACTCTGCTCGACGTTCTCGTCTCCAATATTTTCATCTTCATATGGATGTCTCTCAGGTTCTTCTTCACTGCATGAACCTTCTTCAAAACTTACTATTTTCGATTCTTCTTTGCTTTCTTGCCATTGTGGGATTACTTCCTGTTGGTTCATGTTTATCTGAAATCTTGCAGTGTCTGTCAATCCTAGACTCTGAATCTTGTTGCCGTGCCATCTGTCAAGGAGCAATTCTCTTCGAACAGTGTCATTTCCAGGTGCTTCTTTGAATTGATTTCTTTCAACTGCTCTGTCTCCCCTTTCTTCCCACATACTTGATGGATCATCTCCATCATCTTCATAATCTTCAATTTCCATTTCAAGGTCTTCCCAGTGTACACGCTTCTTCACTTTTTCTTTTACTTTAGGAGCTTCCTCTTTCTTTTCGGGCTCCATGTTCTTTTCGTCCTTCAATTCTTCTTCGCATCCTTTCTTGCTTTGATAGCGTTTCTCAAGAAGCATTTGCATACGTTTCGAAAGATTTCTTCTTGGTACTTCTGCAACCACTTTTTTATCTTGTTGCTCCACAATTTCACTGTTAATCTCCTCCTCTTGTTCGAGTTCTCTGGAAGTTCTTACATCTTGCTCAGTTTCTCCATCAGCCTTTCTCCCCTGCTCAATCAAGTTGGATTTTTCTTCTGATTCAACATCTTTGCCATCCATTTTGTCCAACATTTCTCCTTCATCCTGGTAATCTTCAATTTCTACTTCAACATCTTCCCAGCGGACACACTTCTTCAATTTTCCTTTCTCTTCAAATAAAACACTGCTCGGTTCTGGTTCATTTTCCTTTTCACTGTCATCTTTGTTGCATTCAATAATTGTCATACTTTCTTCTACTTTTGCCACTGTCACATCTACTTCAGTGTTAGTTATACTCTCTGAAAAATGAACGTCTCCAGTTTTGTCTTCAGTCCTTCTGCATTCATCATCTTCCTTTTCCTCTTCCACCTCTCTCTCTTTTACTTCAGTGTTTACCTCAACGGGCAAAAACTCTGGTTCTACATTTTGTAATCCTCCAAAATCTGTTTTATGTGTGTTGGCAGTATTTGTCTTCTCTTCTAATTCTTTCACTTCCTCTCCCTGGTGCACCCTGCGACTGAACTTCCTTTCCTGCCAATAATCACTGGTCCCTAAATCATCATCCATTTCCTCATCATTAATCACTTGATCATTGTGTCTCTCGTTATCTTCCTTCTCTTCTTCCTGTTTGTGCATATGTAAATGCATGCAAACTTCCTTATCAATTATGTTGCCCTTGTCCTCTTTTGCTCTACTTTCTGTCACATGCTCTGAACGTGCAATTTTTCGTTCCTGCCAATAATCATCACCTGCATTTTCTTCACTTCCTTCCCATTCCTCTACTACCCTCTCATTTTCACTTTCCCTGAAACTCCCTGCAATGAAAATCTTACCATCTCTGTCCTCTTCCTCCTCCGTAATGCTGTCTTTAGACTGAAAGGCGTGGTCTAGGTTATCCTCCAGGAAATCTTCAAACTCTACTCCAGACTTCCTGTCTTCAGCATGGAATTCTCGGGGCTGATTATTCTTAGTCTCCCCATTCATGATAGGTTTTCTGGGCGTTGGAATACTATCATCTACTGAATCGCTTGAGGAGCTAGATCTTCTGTCATATTTATTTCTAATGCTCTCAATCGTTGCTGGGATTTCACCAGATGGCTGTTCACTGGCATCATAGTATGCCGTATCTGTTATAAAAATGCTAGGTTAAGTAGTGGTTCTACATGTATCTGGGTGGACATTAAAAGGTACATAAGGCCAAATAAAAAAAAATTCCCGTTTCTCATCAGATATTTTCTGAAAAGTAAATGAGGCATGCAGGTTTTATTATTTTTATTAAGGACAGTTAACACAGTCAAAACATCAAAACAGTTGACAACTACCTTGACCGGCTTTACTGCAAGTTCATCATTTATTCTTGGAGGAAATGCATTGACTTGCTGCAGTCCGTCGGCACGAACGGAAAATATTTTTACATGAATCCAATTGACAAAATCTAGCCATGATCAGGATTTAAAGTCTGAAAATTGTTATTATAATATAATTGATGCGGCGGCCTTTTTGCAATGCGGGCACTGATGAGAAACCAGGAATTGTTTTTATTTGGCCTTAAACATCACAAGTTAACTAAAATTATTGACAATCACAGTATAATTTATTCATCTTTCCCGTTCCCCAGCAAATAAAACAAGATGTTCTCTCCTGACCACTTTCTATAAATTTTGTTTGTAGATATTATTTTGTATTTTGTATGATCACATGACCCTTCTGTTTCCTTTTGGTGTTTCGGATATTAGCACATGCCCTTGATCAATGGCATTGTCACTCACGTTCTACATTTTCTCTGTCTGACTTACCGCTCTGTTGTTGGGTCTGAAGAGTTGAGGGGGTATTTCATCTCAATAACATGTCCATTCCTCTCCTTAAGCTGATCACGATGTTGGGTGTAATATTCCACCAATTCTGCCAGCGAAGCAAATTTCTCTCCTCCATACAAATCATAACACTCATCGCTACTTTGTATTTTGATGTGAGTGACTTCTCCAGTGCGTCTATAATAAGAGATTGAAGGATATAATTATTGTGGCCAATGTTTATCATTTCTTCACAGATGCTGAAAAATTAATTATTATTTTAGCCAGAGAGACTTCCATCGCCTCGCAAGTATCGCAGATATATACAGATGCAGACATATTGCTAAAATATTGGCTCAGGTACCGGAGAGTACTCAATACACTTGTGTAGAGGTATAATACATGTAAAAATTTAAGTTAGGTGGATAAAAAT
>JANVCH010068133.1:0-10480 GCA_025505405.1 Epizoanthus rinbou | reverse complement strand
TCTAACACAAAACCCTAAAATTCATACCCCGTTTGGCGGCACATACCTGTATAGCCAATGTATGGGAGTACCCCCCCCCCTACCCGGGCACAGGATGTTTCATCCATTTTATTGTAATGATATCATATTGTTTTTCTGTAGTTGTTGTTTTAGCTATCTGTTTTTCTTTTTGTGTGTGTATATTTAATTTATAGTACATACAGGCCTCCCCATTTAAACCAGCCTTATTTAGCTGAACTGGACACACCTGTCTAAATATCGTTTATAAATTCATAAATAAATATTAAACAGTTGTGCCATTACACTCAGTAGCAAAGTCACATGTATCTACATTGTAGCAAACCTTATGGTAAATGGGAAAGGAGATTGGCCCTCTCAGATGGGATGGGATATTAATTATTGAAGTACTGCTGACAACAACATTTCAAAATTCCTTTTTTTGAAGATCATATCGACTTTTGTGTGACTAGCTAGGAATGACAACTGAGAAGACACAAAAAGTTGTGCTCATTAGAATGTATGGTCAGTACAACATTGTACATACACACAATGCCACTAGTTGTGCTCAATAGAATGTATGGTACAATGTTTTCTACTTAATTTATGCCCTCAGGAACTTTTGGAAACTTTTCCTAATTGTATCTTTCAATTAACATTCCAGATGAGCATCTTCCTGTTTGAGAACTATTTCCTTCCAGTTCTGCAGTTTGCTACACTTACAATTTTCAGTAAGTACCTGTATGCACATTATAGATAAACTACATGACTTGTACTTAATTGTTAGGAGAGTTCGTAAATATGACCATCTGATTTCTAAAGTGGGACTTGCTGTCATGTCCCAAGCATTATCACTGTTGCCCCATTTCTATCATGCACTGATCATATGAATGAAGGCTTGAGTTAATGTACATATGTATGTACATATTATGTACATACATTGGTTCAAGATGTTAGAGTTTCCCAGGGAACATCTTCCCCCATATTCTAGGGAGGGCTTAACATTCTTGATGCATACCAGTAAATATGTCAGTGTATGACTAAAGGTCAGGACGTATAAATTAAGTGGCAGCGCTAAGTACTACATATGTATGGCATATTTGTATGTACAGTATCTGATAATCAACATTTGCAAATAAATAATCCAAAATTCCACACAACATATCTTTTTAATGCAGTGTCGGATCCGAAATTTTTAAAGGGGGGGCACCATTATATACATGTAAAACATATGGCTGAGGAAAAACCACAAATTTTAAGTTTTCATACATTTGCTATAAAATATATTCTCAAAAGGGGGGGCACGGGCCCCCCATGCCCCCCTGGATCCGCCACTGTAATGCTACCGAAAAAGTGCACCAGCAACTCAGTGTTACATGTACAGGTCAGTACGTTACTATTACTGACAGAGGCTAGAAATGTATGGGAAAACATGTCAGTGGCTGGAAATGAAGTGGCAAGTCACAATTATACTGAATATACATGTGTGAATAAGAGCATTCTCTCCAGCCTCCCTGTCTGTCAGTGGTGGGTTATAGCCTGACCTCAGATGCTAATTTATTTTCCTTTGTAGTGAGAAAGGATCTCTCTCACTGCAAAGGAAAATTGTTGAGCTCAGGTTATGGTGGGTTAGTGCATTTTATAATCAACTTGTTTATGATATTAGTAAGTTGATCGATATACATGTATGCAATGTATCAGCTAAAAGCATGGCACTTTACCTACATTCTCTTTTTAATTGCAGTATGTGAATGTGTATATTTCGTTTTTTAACAGGACTTGTGACAGGTAACCCATCCCAACACAGCTCAGTGTGGTCATGGATCAGCCCTTCTCTCACTTACATGTTCAGTGCTTTGTGGGTTTTGCCGCTCTTTTGGCTCAGTAAACCCTTGAATTCACTTTGGTATCAGGTACTGTGATAACTTACTCAGCTGCCATTTGAAACAATTTATCAATCAGCCCCAAGCATAACAGTATGGACTTCTACCATACACAGCGATTGTGACAGTCCCCTCCTCCGTCTGTCACTCATACATTTGACTTTTCTTGACCAGTTGCACAACATTCTTAAGTGGAGCCATCCACTAAGCAAGTACAGTTAATGTACAACATGGTTAAGGAATCCAACAATGACATTAGATAATGAAGTCATATTAAATAGAAATATATAATCTAATACCAAATGTACATGTATAAAGGAAACCAAGCAAAGAAACAATAATGATAATGACTTTATTAATGTGTCAAGACTTATAATCCAGCAGAGGATGGAATCCTTCACTAATAGTGGACACCTATCTAATAAACTTACCAGACTAAAATAATAAAATTATGATAACTGCACTACAGTCTACAAACAAATGCATGATAGAAATAGCTAAGGATTTAGAGAGATCAGTGTCTACATACTGTAGATATATATACTATAATACCTGTACCATCAATCAGTAACCATATACTACTGTAAGTGGAATGCAAATTAAATAATACTGTATAGTAGACGAACAATATCAGGTAATTCTGTGTGAATTTATTCTCTAGGAGACATTATGATTTTATATATACCTACCATAAAGGTGTACTGTACTCACTGAAATATGCGACAAGCATTTTATGTTTTCTCAAACCATGTTATCTCAAGATTGGCTTAGTTTGTTTGTTTCTCTTAATTGTCAGGAAATTGCAGACACAGCTTACAGGAAAACAAGAGGCCGTCCACCGGGATTTCTATTTTTAGCAAAAGGAGAAAGGTACATTTCAGCATAGCAAGTACATGTATGTAGTTAGACAAGACAAAGAGTTGCGAGATTCTGGGGTTGACTCGGCAGTGGAAAAGACAAACAAGTTTGTACATTAACTGCACTACAGTCTACACAGGTTAATCTAACTATATAGTAAAGATTGATTAATATTTTAAAATCACTGTCAAGTTTCAATTCATGTTATTGTTCATCAGCTGCAATGTACCGATCTTGTGATGTAAGAGGAACTGAAGAGCTTCAGAGGTAATTCAGTTGCCTTTTCAGACTGTTTGGATTAAGAAAGTTTCTTTGCAAGCTGTAATATGGACGTATTGGACATATTTATGATATACATGTACAATGTATTTATAATTGGATATTTGGCAGCATGAGGAATTGCAGCAGTGCCGGCACACTATCACATTTTATGGGTACGTTTATCTACACTACAATTATCTGGTACTGTGTTACACAAATTCGTGGCTATGTGATAGTCACGTGCGTGTGATCATATTTATGTTTGACAGTACGATCAACTCCTTCACACTGCACATTGTTGAACGAAGACTGCTTTCTGTAATCAGTTAAATTCATGAATCGTCCATGCTTAAATTTCCTTAAATTGAATTATTTTAAAAATGGCAATTACAGTGACTGCATTGTTACCTGTTTTGGTCAATAATAAGTACAAGTCTGCTGGAGAGTTTATCAAGTTATAGTAAATAGATCAGTGGGCAGGTGATATTGTGCGACTTTATATCGCTATGTTGCAGAATTTCTGTGGTGCTGCATAAAAGTTGTCCGGCAGCATTCCATTTACTGTATTGTTACTCGGGTAGTGTTTGAAGGTAAGGTTTATCTTTATAGACACCACTGAGTTGATCTCTCTAAAATCTTGTTTGTTTCTTTCTTCTTCACAGTGTTGCAACGTATGTTAGTAAAATGATCGCCGATATTTCTTTCAGCCTTCTTCTACAAGTGTTCTTCCTTTTCCAGGTACGTATTTGGTCCACTTGGAATCTAGAATCCGGCCACTTGTCGATTTTGTAATCCGAAATCCAGAGGATTGGAATCTGGATTTAAAGGATTTTTTTTAAAGCTTTTAAAATTGGGATCCAGAATCTAATGTCCATATTCTGTTACATGGGGCGAGTCTTGTGTAACAAAACGTTTTGTTCGTTAGTGCTTTTAGATACAATGGTATCCGACATTTGTTGAACTACATGTACTATTTCTGTTTCAGACTTCTTTGTTTTAATATGCTTACATGTACTTTACAAGTACTAAAATACTACTAACATCATATCACTGAAAGGAACCAATTTTGCATACCTAATTTATGCACTTGACAATAATTGTGTCACAAACGTGCGGCTTTCAAGTCAGGGTGCATTTTGCCTCCTCTGCAATAGAGGCATGGTGAAAATACATGTAGGAATGTTACATGTACAATACGTTACGTGTGAACGTGTTAACTAAAGTGTAGAAATATATTGTTGGTTGTTTTGTTTCCCAAGGGCATGGCAGCCAGCTTTCTACCTATCGTTGGGCCACTAGTCAGTCTGTTCCACATGTGTCTACTACATTCTTTGTACACTTTTGAATATAAATGGATGAATATGGGTAAGTGCATGTTTTTAAAATAAAAGGATATTTTGTAATAATTTATTAGTTCCGGACCACTTCCTATTCTCAGTGATACATGTACTTGTGATCCTAGGCTGATGTGAGTTACATGTACCAGGGGCGGATCCAGGAATATTGAAAGGGGGGGCTACGATTTTCTAAAGAGGTCTCGGGAAATTTTTGAAAATTGCGTTTCTGCAATCGCTAGAAATGCACTAAAATCTTTTAAAAACCTAGCGCAGATATTCCTCCCGTAAGTGTTTTTATAAAACAATGATTAAAAAATCCCAACTCAGCACCCATAAAATATTTGGGTCCAACTCGAAAGGGGGGGAGTGTGTACACAACTGGTAGTGTAAACCTGTGACTGTTCATAATATATTTTGCGGTATGATTGAAGTAAAGGTTAATGGGGCAGATATCATGGAATATCACAATATTGTATACTGTATCATATTTCAGGCTGGGTAGTACAAAAACGCTTGTCATACATTGAGTGTAACTGGCCGTATTTTATTGGATTCGGATTACCATTGGCAGTGCTTACCTCGTTACCTTCATCCATTGTTGTTAGGTCAGTATTTTATATGTTTGTGTCAGTTACTGTCAATGTTAATTGAACGAAATGAGCTCTTGTTTTATTATCAGAACTCTACGTATATTTCAGTTGACTCAGTGGATAAGATCTCTAAATCCCAATCAGAATGTCGTTGATTCAATCCCCGGCCTTGGCGAAGGTTGTATTTGTGGAACTTCGTTTCGCGTTAAGCCACTGTTGGTCTGGCTATAGTTTCCTAAAGTCAGTACCAGTATCAGCCAAAAAGACTTCAAAGAACCCACAATCACACTTCGGTCCAGGAAGACTGAGTAGGAGCTTGCCTGGGTGTCGTAGTGAGAGCCAAATGGAAGATTAATTAGACAGCATCTAAATGTGTTTAAACGTACCCTCAATAACTGAAAAGGTGACTCTGCTGTATATATTGTAGGTTTTCAGGCATCGCCATTGACATATTACTATAAAGCTACGTAGTCTTATAACTTGAGTCAGAAGCTTGCATAGCTTGTGATACAGACCATTTTGTGTGGGAAAAAATTGGAATTTGAAAAATGTTATTGTTCTTTCTTTATTATTGTTACATATTTTTGTGTGTCTAGAGAATGTACAAACTTGTTTGCAAATACAATGCTAGTATTTACACGAGTGGTCAAGGGAAGGTTGCTTCTGATTCTGGTGTGTAATCTTCAGTGATACGAATAAGAGACACGCAGACAGACAGAAAGATACCTGTAGACAAATGGACAGTCAAACAGACAGATAGACACACAGACAGGCAGGAAGGAAGACAGATGGAAATAAAAATGCTTATTCACTATTTCGTTTTCTTCTCCAGTGGTTGTGTGTTTGCCATATTATTCCCCCTTTTCATTGTCAGCGGCAACGTGGCAGAACCAGTGGAGACAAGGTAGGAGTCCTTCTGCCTCCGTTGAACCGGAATATTGGGCTGTTGCTACAGCGTGACACCTGTAAACATACAATAGACAGCACGAAAAGCACACTACCAAGCAGCAAGGCATTGTGGGATGTGTGGGAGCGCTGCATTCTATACTATGTAATTTCATCTGTCTTGGAAACGAAGCGTCGGAATCCAGCGGAGCACAGTGGTAGATTTTGTTGATAATTAACGTTATTTCGAGAATTAAGATAATTCATTGAAGCTCCCATCATGCTTTGAGAACTGGGTATTGCGCTTTTCCATTGCCTTTTGTATGTTCGCAAAAGTGAGCCTTCATTAAACAGGTGTGTGTTTGGGAAGGGTTACACGACATGGAAGGGCAGAATATATGTCCAGTAGGGCCATTTCAATTGGCGAGTTTAAACATTACACTTTCCTACACAACAACGGCAGTCTAAGCGAATGTCCGATCCACCATAAACATCTAGCCTACAGCTCGAACAAGTCTTCACTTTTCGAAACCATGTTTAAAACTGGTTTTCTTATGTACATCGGTCCTTCGAACTTTTTAGAACTGTAGCTCGTTTTCAGGTTGGATGATAAACACTTAATATATCGCGATTTTTGTCTTCATTTCTGCAGTGAATTCCCCGTACGTGTGTTCTCAGTTGTGATCTGGCTGACGAACAGGGTGTTTAGCCGGTCAGCTGCAGTGAAGCCTACGCCGCCACCAGGGTCAGCACAGTCAAGTGAACAGACTCATTTATCATGACGCATGACCAAATACTGACCCGGACCCCTTGTTAATGCTGGTTTACGCTCTTCAAATGTTTCAACCAATCAACGATGACGTTACAAGACTTGCTGTTGAAGGCATTTGGAGACGACACAACCAAGGCACTTCGTCACCCTTCCATTGTCCATGCTGTTATTTGTTTACATCATGATGAAGATGACGTCTCTGCCTCACTGCGCAGAATCTCGAGTGAGGAAGACAATAGGAATCACGTGCTCGGAATCGCTGACCATCTAGTTTTCATGTGAACCACGAAAATGAGTAAAGAGTTGTAAGTGTGTCGCTCCAGTGCTCATGTCGGTACAAACGTGGCCCTGAGCTGCTGTAGCTGTGTTTGAACTCGGTACCACTAGATTCAAGCAGAGGATTCAAGCGAAGAGTCGGTTAACGTTAACCAATGGTTAAGCCAAATTTTAAATTTGATTTCTTCATCTAGGAATACGTAATCCGGTGCCTATAAAGTATTATTGAAACATTCCTCAGAAACACAGTTACGTAAACTCAACATGAAAACCCAAGAAAGTAAACTCAATCGTGAATTAAAATCTTAACCATTGGGTAACGTTAACCGACTTTCGAGCAACCGGGCCCAAGGGCGCTGCATTGACGGTGAAACGTGCCATCAGTGATATGGCGCGGGACTGGGTCGAGCGCGCTCCAGTATACAAGAAATATGGCTAATAGAGGTCGAAGCAAATTTCTTGGCCGATCCAGAACAGAGTCCATTACAAGAAAATGCGAAAATAGTATTTCTTGTTACCTTGTAATAAGCATTAAGATAAGGTATTGAAGCTATAAGGACTGTAAAAAGTTTTGTATTTTAACTGAACAGCTAGTAAAATAACAAAATAAATCAACATTTTTTATAACTGGCTGCGCTTCATCTGAGCGCTCAATTACACTCCAAATGTCAAGTTTTCTTCTCGGGATCTATGGAAGCTGTATCTTAACCCTCAATACCCAATTTATCAAATATATAAAAATAAATATAGATTTTTCCTGGTCAAAATTTCGTCTTCCGGCGTGCAGCTACTCGGCCACAGGTATGAAAATTATTCAGCAAATGAAATTAGAATTATTTGCATACGAACGTTTACGAGTGCAAAAATAATGGCTTGGTATAATTCATCCCGTTCGGAATGAAAAGGTTTTTGTCTCCTGTTAGTTCTGCATCTTGTCTGCAATCTTTGGAAGAAAAAATTGTAGATTTTCCAACACCACCGAGACCACCGCGAGGCCAGTGTCTCCCTCATGTCCCACTCCATGAGCCAAATGAGTTCACTTCCAAGACCGAACAGCAGCAGCCGCCATGTTGATTTCCACTCTGCTGGTCAGTTGGGATCAATTGGAGGATGGGAGAGGGGGGGGGACCCGCTATCACTGACCACTCGGGGGGAAAGCGCGCGTTTCAGCGCCCATGCGTGGTAGCGTCACTAACCCACTTGGTCACGCTGCCTTCACTTCACAAGTAATGAATGGTTCGACAAAGCAATATATTTATTGTTAACCATTGACGTACAAAGAATAATGAGTAATTCATATTTATTTGCAACTACCGAGTAGTCTGTTTACAGTCGCTTACCATCGTCACACGGAGCGATTATCCAGTCTTCGGCTACGTCACTGAGCGGCCCCTTGACGACCGCCATCAAATAAATTTGGATGAGGCTTGTATGTGAGATCAGAGGATATTTTACTTAAGACATTTTGTGCAGAGAGGCCTGCATTGTTGTTGCATCTTAACTACTTTTTTCAAACTATATTTTTGAAACCAAACGATATAGAATTCATTATGCATTCTTGTTATCGATACCAACCTTAAAATGCAGGTTGCATTTCAGAGCGCCTAGATTTTCAAAATTCCACAGAACGGAACTACTGAATAGATTACTTTGTGTGTATGGGAGGGGGGCAGGGGGAGTGTCGGATAGAAAAAGTCGCTTACACCGCAGCGGCATTGTCCCAAAGGGCCCAGTGCAGGAACTGTGGTGAGATGCCCGAGGTAACTAGCTGCACATAATACCTTTCGCTTTCTCTCTAACTTGTCTCAACCCAATTTTGCGTTTTGCATCTTTGTCGGAAATAATGTGTTCAACTGAGAATTATCTGACTGGGGGCTGCTTCTCCTTCCCTTATCATCCGATAGACCAGACGCCAAAAGGGGTTTATTTACTAAATATTATATATATAAATTATACACTCCCACTCCAATTTCTAAAACATATTAAAACATGCAGTAAATATCTGCAGTTAAAAAATCTGTTTACATGGCATGTTCTACATACTGAACAGTTCTTGCAGGTATCATTGTCTATTAAAGTCTAATTTTCTGATTGCCCTTTTCAATGCTGATAGTGAGTGTGCGGTTCTTACGCTGTATTCTATAGATAGGGGCTCTTTAACTCTTTGATTATATGCTGAAGAATTTCTAGAGAACATGTCACTTATATATTTTATACATAATAATTTCTATGTCTTGCAATCTTCTATTTATTAATATAAAGTGGACAGTTTTGCCCACTCCAGTAACTGGACCTTTTCCCATTGTGTACGCGTGTATGTAATAAATTAAACCCAAGGAGAACTGGAACTGAATTATTATGAACACTGCATGTACCGAGAAAGAGAAATGTTATAGTTCATGCCCTGGACAGGCCGTGGCAACTTGTGTCGACTGCGTCTTCCGCAGCCGCTAGCAGTCTGTGTCTGTAAGATGCGATTACATCTCTATTTAGACATTAATTTTACTGTGTGTCGTGTTTACAGCCCTCTAGACACTACCCGCGTGTATTTGATTATATTGCCCTTTCAGAGTCCATAACTTTGAAAACTGGGCCCCATGCCACCGTTTACCTAGAACACGCACAGCGACACATTCATACCGCTTACAATATAATTCACAAACACCTCTGGATTCTGGATGTTGAAGTGCACGCAACGGCTGGAAAGCAATGTAGGTTTGCATCTGCTAGCATCTTGCAAATAGATTTCTGTCTCTGAGAGGCAGACAACTTTAATATTTCTTTCACATCAAACCGAATAATATTACTTTCCAGTTAGACACAGATATTCGAATACTTTCATGAGTAATTAACTTAACTAAGACCGATGAAAGGACTGGGTCGAGGCACTGAGGTCAAGTGCGAGTGTAGTTATTTTAGCAGCTATTCACTTTGATTTCAGGTGATTTTTATGGGCGATGTTTTAGTTCAATAATGAGTGCCGGCAAACATATGTACTACAGATCCCAGTCGCTGAATGCACAGTGGGAGGATCTGAGTCAGTCAGTCTCGAATCTCTTGCAAGATCACGAAGGTTTGAATGCAAAGGCGGAAGTGAGAGGGTTTCGAACCGAGGCAAGTCATGGAATTACAACCTTGCATTGGGTGAATGAACAAGGACGGAGCAAGTGCAGTGCAGCTAACTGTCTCAAGAAATTCACGTTAACAGAAAGAAAGCATCACTGCAGAAGGTAGGTATGTAAGGATAACAAACTGTAAGGTATACATACATGTATATTGTATGCGCGCCGGGAATTATTAAAACTGCTCAACTTGAACTTGTTGTTGACCTGAATAGTAAAGTGAAGACTCGATTATAAGTATCCGACATGGTGCACGTCATCGTTTGATAGACTTGATAACGTTTAGTTGTTTGATAACTTGGATTATTAATTCCAACTGTAGGCAATACGCTAAAATGAATTTCGGCACGTTAACATGAACGGTGGAGACCGAGCCCGAGGTGATCTACTGAGGAGACTGGTACGTCTTCACCTCTGGCTGCCGTGGGGGGGGGGGGGGGGGGGGGGGGGGGGGGGGGGGGGGGGGGGGGGGGGGGGGGGGGGGGGGGGGGGGGGGGGG
>JANVCH010068122.1:0-10482 GCA_025505405.1 Epizoanthus rinbou | reverse complement strand
TATCTATCTATCTATCTATCTATCTATCTAAGACTCTTGTTTTGTGAAGGGTCTTCAAACAATGCAGCGTCTTGCAATTGGAGGATCACACGCGCGATCTTGGTAACTTGAATTAATTTTAAATACTTTGGCCTTTTAGGGTAACACGAATGCTCTTGGGGGGGTCATTTGACCCTCCCCCCCAACTTTCAATACGCCTCGTTTGTTAGTCCTGAAATTTGTCATGTGTATTCAGCCGACTTTAAACATGTATTTGAGTGTAGTCAAGTGGTCCCTAATTGGTATCCATGGTTACCATATCCGAATAAACCACGTCACCTTTCACAAACATGTTTTTTAAGTTTAAAAGATAAAAAGCTATTCTTATTGTTCAGGTTTGGGGAGTCAACATGTGCGGATGCTGATTCTATCATTACCAATGGATACCAAGGCGGTAAACACAGAGAGGAACGCACTCGGAGTGTTTGCGCAACGGATTGAGCAACTAGAATCCGACCCGTTGTATAATCGTCATCGAGTTCCAGGGTATACGAAGGCAATCAAAACCATTTTACAGCTGTTGTCTAGTAACGAAACACTTTGTTTTCAAGTATTTGATTTTTTCGGCAAGTTTCAAGGATTTCACATAGTACAAATATGCGATGTATTTGAAGCTCTTCAAAAGTGTTATCATGATGTAACATCATTCCACGGTGAAGTTGCTCAGCTATTAACAACTTGCGAAGACCTCTTTCTCAAGGACGATGGTAGTCTTAGTGAAGATATTTATATATTTCTAGATGTAATGCAAGATATTTTTGCGATGCACCAGGAGATGGGAGCTCCGACGTGGTCACAGCATGTAAAACAACTTATGCAACTTCACCGAACGATAAAGAATATGGAGGTTATCATGAATGACAGGTTTGACCCTTCAATGGCAACGTTTATTCCCGATAGTCATTCTTATGCAGTTGAGTTTAAGAAGTGTTTTGCCGTGCTTAAAGCACGATTTCTCAAAGCTAAAGGAGAACACATTTTAACTGCTACAGAGCAAATAATCATTGCTGACGCAGTTCACAACAGATCTGTATATCAAGCAAGTAGTTCACGACTGTCAGCTTGGTTGGCGTTGCTCAAAATGTCATGTGTCAGTAATGACTTTGCTCTTCTTGTAAAAGAGATGGATACAACGTTTTGTGATAATCACCAGAGTAGTAACATTAACGATTATCAAATATGCGAGTCTTCACTGGTGTTTATTCTGGCACAAGCACTCAACACGTGTACCAAGAACCAAAGTATGGACTCTTCAGAGCAGCAAATGGTAAACGCCCTAACAACAGTTGATCTACTAGGTATTGAAGAACTAACTCAGTGGCTAGGACCTGTATTTTCTACGGATCAAGTGCAAGAAAGAATCACACTTGTTCTACGAAGTTTTAAATGTTTAGGACAATTTCCATACATAACTATCAAAGCCCTACTGACAGGTTCACTTTCCAACGAAGACCTAGAAATCTTGTTGAGTGTTGCACCATACATCGACTCACAGTTGAGCTTCTCTGAACAACACAATACTAATTTGAGTTTTGTTAACTTATGTGGCCAAGTTCTATCAAATTCGACGGAGTTTAGAAACTCAAGCGAAGCTGCTTTGGATGTTTTGAGATTCTGGAAGAACTTCACGATCACTGATTCGAACATGAGGCCATCACCTCGTGCTTTGAACTGCTTTCTATACATTGTTCAGTCCCAATGTGCCGTTGCTACTGCAAACACAGTAGAAGAGTTGCAGGAACCATTTGCCATGTTCTTTGATTCACCTCCCTATAGAACTGACAAAGAGCTAGATACAATCAATGTGAAGAAAATGCTGTCTCTCCTGTCAGAGTTTCCTACTAAAGTACTTTCTCAGCTTAATGAAGTTGCGAAAGTACTAGTTACTGTGACGAAACCTCTGAAATTCGCTTGGAATGGTCCTGAAGCCAAAAGTCTTGCCATTGTTGTATGCGCTCTGTTTGCTCAAGTGAACAATATGGTTGATTGCCTGCAAAATATTACACATGGTACGTTTGGAGAAAATACCCAAAACAGATGTTACATGTTATCAAGAGTGCTTGCAGAAGCTGTTGATGACCTGTCATGGCTTTCTCAGGTTGAGTGTCACGACGATACAGCAAGCATATTTGAGCTAACAATGCTATCATTGGAATTAAACACAGACTTTCTCCAAGATACGAAGTTTACTACAAACTCTATTATTTTATCGCGCATGGGACAAGAAATCAACTCTCTTATGAGGTCGATTGGGTCATGTCTTCCAATCAACGAATTAAGGCAAATGATATCAACCGTACGACAAATGGCAGGAAACGACAATGCCAAGTTGACTTGTCTTTGTGAAGTAGCGAAAGCAACTCTTTGGAATGCCGCGATAAGAAACAAAGTAGACGTTTGCAAACGATTTCTCCACTGCCTTTCAAATGTTCGCAGTACTGAGCAAATTCGGAACTGTGTAAAGATGCTTAATCTGCCGCTTGATGATTCCAGTTTGCTTCTGTTATTAGACATATTCTCTGGTAAGTCAATCCTATTGGACTTTATGCCCGCTCACTTGGTGATGTACAACCAGAATAACGTCCTAGGAAACATTAACGATCATCTTCGTTTTCTTGTGGAAATTACAAGTCGTTTCACGGAGACACCCAATGAATTTTTTCAGTGCGTTCTTCATCTAGACAAACGTCTTCAATCAAACGCCACGCTTCTGTTGTCAGAAGAACCGTATCATACTTTGATCTCTGTAATGGCAGCACTAATCAGTGTGGGAACGTACGACTCACATCTGGACCTTTTCGTCCTCAACATCATGGCTGGTGCATTGGCAATCTGTAATAGAGCCGATGAGATTGTCGCCATTTATTACCACGTCAGGCCACTGATAAGAACAGCTGTGGAATACGCGATCAGTACGTACGGAGATGCTCCTAAGACGCAAGTGGGATACTTGGAAGTAGCACCAGCCATAAACATTCTTGTTCATATCGAATATTTTGCTTGGTGCAAATGGATGGAATGGGTGACGTATGAGCTGACTACCTTCATGCTTTTTCCAGGCTCATTGCAGCAGATCATTGCTTTAATGAATCAATTTCTTGAAAGACGAAAACAAGATGAGTTGCAAGTACCAGTAGAAAGTCTTGTGGCTGGCGCAGTTAGCAGTTTATTGGCTGATGTTACCGTAAATGACAATTGTGAGTGGCTGCAGTCAACTTATAACTTCATGATGCAGATTTTGCATATTCCAGGGATCTTGGATGCGCTGAGTATGATTTATAATGTTAGACTAGGAATCACCAAGGAACCTGATGGAACAAACACGTTTAAAGATGATGGACGCCATGATAATGCAATCCAGGTGATGTTGCAGCGACAGTTTAGTGGAGAAGCTGTGTCAGACAAAGCTCTGGAAGTTTACAGATGGATAGCTGCCATTCATAGGAGCTGTCAGAAAGTTTATATTTATCTTTCTTCGATATTTGAAGATCTGTGTGAACATTCTGGCAACATTGATATGCTATTAGAAAAGTTGGAAAGTTTCGGAAATCTGTTTGCACTGATTCCACAATGGAGTCTCGACCAAACACTACCACATCTAATGGAATCGTACCACCAGGGAATGGACGACTCAGAACGGATATACTTTATAATCAAGCAGATTGATTGTGAAATGCCCACCACGAATGACCGTGAATTTCAACAAGCACTTTCACTCCTTCCCATTCCAGAACTACTGGTTCGTGGTTGGAAAGCCTTTGACTCCTTGCCTGCAAAACAGGCTTTCGTGAAGAGAGTGTTCACGATTCTGACGCTTGTTTCAGCTAACATCCTTCAGTGGTATGCCAAATGTCATATCGAAGCAGGAAACGTCTTCTTGAATAGCGTCCATTCTCTTGCTCTCCAGACAGAAGTGACTCCAGAAGACGTGGCTTTATGCATTGAAATGTGCCTTCCAACCTATCCAGAATATCTCGCAATCTTAAGAAGAGTGAAAAATGATCGCCCATTTGTTGTTCAGTCAACGGAATCTGCCAAAAAAGAGGTTTTCGATCGTGAGTCAGTGTCGTGTGGTCATTCTCAATTCAGTTGTGGGGATTATCGTGATATTCAAGTGCAAGATGAGATAAACAAAGAGTGTCACCGCTTGCCAGATCAAACTACAGACAATAGTGACTCAATGCAAGATAGAACAAATACGAATGATCACCCAGATTTCCTTGCTTCGACTTGCTGTGGAAACAGTCCTTTGACAGGGCGATCTGCTGGTAGAGAGAGTGGGAAGAAAGATGTGGATGGGGAGGTGAATTCCTATAAAGAGTTATCGGGAAGTGAGGGCAGTTCGAAAGATGCCACCACGAAAAAACGACCACACTATGAGTGGGAACCGCTACAAGTTACACAAGAAATTGTTGGACATATGAGGCGAATCTATGGGCCAGGGGCCGATATCAAGGGACCTTCAAAGAGAGTTTGGATTTTACTATTCAAAGGAAGTGTTGTTACAGCTGTTGAGGATTACGTTCATATCTCAGAGATGTTAACTCATGTTAATTACTACATGACAAAGAAGACCATGAATACTTGTTCGGGTTTTCGAAATATAGAGACTCTGGAAGATTCCTTAACATCCGCTTTTGATCTTCTTAGCGACATTCCCGAGCCAAGCATCCTAATGGAATGGTTGGTCTTCCCATGGTTTTTCTGTGTTCACTGTCACAACATAATCCAAACATCGTTGAGATGGAAAGTTAATGCCAAAATGACAACACTGGATGAACGAGTACGCTGCAATAACAAAGTCGTGAAACTGCTGAAGGAGCAGGCAAATAATCATGGTTATTACGTTTGCTCTTCTTTTAACAATGGATCAAAGTCGGATACCCTATCAGTCGCAAGTAATGTTCTATCATGCGGTCACAGCTGTGAAATCACATTGAAGCTTTTGGAGTTGTGTTCCAAGAAGCCGCTTGTTGCTAATGTTTGTTCTGACATTTCGTCAAGATGGCAGGTCATTCATGAAGTCTACGAATTTATTCACTTACTAACACAAGAAACAAATGCTGAACCTCAACTAACCCTTCTCTTAGCTTTATCAAGACTTCCTGAGCGATCAGCAGGAGCATTAATGGCCATTTGGAGTCAAGCTAAAGCTAAATGTGAAGTACAAGAACGTGACTATCAGTTACAACATCTTCACTATTGGAGGGCTAGCATGGTAACAAGTAGTGTACCAGCAGAGATACTTGACGCTTGGTTGCTAATACTTTCACTCTTTGATGAGATAAAGATAAGAGATGTTGAAGTAATTACGAGTTTGAATGATCGGCGAATGGAGCAACTAACACCTGGTTCATCGACTGTGTCACAATGTCTCTTCACAGACGAAGTCAAAACGCTGATAGAAAAACTCATCATCGACAACACAACGAATTTATCTGTTAGTAAAGATGCACAGAAGAAACTTAAGATGTACTTCACACTGGCTAGACTCTTGAACGAATTTGTTTCTATCGCCATTTCTCTCGAGAAGGCAGAAGACGATAACAACATCAAAGTCAGGAAGCTCGCTCAAGAAGCATGCAATGAACTCTGTGCACGTTTCAGGCAAGGACTCGACAACCACATTTCGACAGAAGAGTCTACCTCTACTGACGTTCCTAACGGAAGCAATGCAACCAAAGATGAGCTCAATTCACACTGTTTGCCCCGTCCAACTTCCACAAGAACGAAACAGCACAAGCGGTACATCATGAAGAAGATGTATGAAACCCATCGACACTATCTGAAAGTAATCTTTTTCAAGATGTTTGGATCTTCTCAGACGTCCGCAGAAAACGTTTCATCGTCGCTTGAGACGTCTACTGCTGGAAAGCAAGATATATTTGCTTCTGTGCTGGTTCTTCTACAGAGATGGATAACATCAATTTATCCTCAAAGGCCGATCATGGCAGGGTATGTGAAAGAAGTTATTAACATGACCAATCGTTGGAATGGTACATTAACATCAGATGGTGTCTCTTCATCATGTGCTCCAAATGATACCCATAGTCAGACACGGCCCATCCCAGGCGAAGGACCAGATCAGATGTACGGTGCGACTAGTGTACTGTCTCCATTACCATGCAGCCTTCCGGATGTACTCAATCCATTGCCGGCTCTACCGATTGTACCAAGTTCACAACCTAACGATGTGACCGATTCTGGGGCTATGGATGTTCATCTCCCGACAGATGAACGGGAACATTTGCATAGTACCATTTGCGATATACCAGGTGATCTGTGCCCTAACCCCAACAGTGTACCGCCACCGGGCTCATCTGTGAGTAGTTCACCAAATGAATCTACTAGAACTTTGCATGTGATCAATCGCTCAAAGTGCGATACGTCGTTGCCTTGTCCACCTACCTACTTTGCTGACGAAACAAGTTCCACTAAAGGGTACTGTAGTACTCCGAAACCAAACAGACAAAAAAAGAGAGGGTACTATGTTGATGAAGATGACCTGCAGAAAGTCCAGGAATACATCTGTGGACTTGATAATAATCTTCGAGCTATTGCCCGTCTTCAGAATGCCGGTTATAATAGATGTAGTAAAGGTTGCGATCTCTGGCACAGTCCTTTGCTGCAAATATCGCGCATTATCACTAGAAAGAAAGATCGCAGTCAGCAAGACATCGCAACGTACTTCCGGCGACTGTGGAGTGAGTGGAAAGATATATTGAGAGCAATTCAGATTCCATCTATAGAAGTTGATGGTCAGGATATTACAACGGACAATCTTTTTGGAGAGCACTGCTCATTGGACGAGATGGAAAAGCAACTGGCAGCCGTTCTGGAAGTCACCAGAGATCATCCAGAGGATTTTCTTCGAGATAGACGAGAACGTCTGATCACAAGAGAAAGGGAGTATCGAAGGAAAGTGGAGATAGCAAAAGGAGGAATGCCACAGGTAAACGTATATTAATTAAAGGTTTAATGAATAACATAAATTGATCTAAATACTGACGAAACGTATAGGGTAGTTTGTACGTTTTTTTACTTCCAGAATTTTGTATTTAGTGACATTTCAAACTTCGTTACTTTAATATTTTTTCCAAATTAAATAAATCTGTTTCTAAAGGAAGATATAATTGGTCCATGGTTTGTGGGACATGGCTTTACGATACTTTCTTCGTTCCTTCAAGATTATAGCATTAGATCACCTAAAACGCTCTGGTTTTAATTTTGATTAGAAAGTACTTGAAACAACGGGAACCTTTCAATAATCAACTATGATAAAGCAATGACATAAAAACGTTTCGTTGACATACAAACGGCTGTATTCTCTGATTGATACAAGGCCCATCTGCATTCCATCGTTGGTTATTATTATCTTGTTAGTGTTACAGACGAACTAAATCAGCACATCGTAGAGCGGACACGGCTTCTCCGAAAACCATAACTCTGTTATGAGAGATGTTTTATTTCTACCGTGTATAAATAAAGTCCTGATTCATTCATTCATTCATTCATTCATTCATTCATTCATTCATTCATTCATTCATGTTTAGTGATTATATAGTTATAGTTTGATTATATTTTGATAAGATAAAGTAAATAAATGTTGTTAATAGATGTTGATTATTCGGGAACATAATTTCACTGATGCAGGAAAATGTTAGCGATGAACAGCACAAACAAGAAGACAACGGTAAAGCAGTTGGCAAACAGTTTACTATCGTGTGGAGCAACAGATTCTTTGATTGCGTGAAGCTCTGCTCGGAGAAAATACCAGGTAAGTGAATAGATTTAAGTGTTAACATCAACAATTTTTAGTTTCATGTATGTGTTAACCAGCTATGAAACAGTAATTATTGAGAGAATCAGCCGAGCTGCAAGTGCTAGCATTAGTGTCAGTATCAGCATCAGTGTCGGTGTTGGTGTTGGTGTTGGTGACACTTTCGGTATGGTGTTTGTGTCGGCGTCGGTGTCGGTGTCGGAGTCAGTGTCATTACTGGTGTTAGTGTTTCTAGTTGAATGCAAGCCTGAAGTATAAGGACACTCCATCCTCCAAGTGAGGATATTTTATCGTAGTATTTTAGTTTCTGTTAAAATTCGAGTGGTTTCGTAATATATGTTCAATAAGAATTTCAGTTTCTTATTCAATGCAATTTCCAGTAATTCTCCAGACAGTGAACTAAAAGGGCAATATAAGACGCCGACAGCCATGCTTTATTAGCTCTGAGTTATTTTCTTCCGGTTGCTTTCAAGCACCCTGATACTTAGATCTCTTAGTACATCGAAGATTGTACATTTTAATGGACTATCCTTAAGGTGGCTCGTACCAGTTTCTCATGTACAATGTCATTATATTTGACATGTGATTTTACAACATCTCATGGAGGTCTATCAACAGTTGTTTCTCTAGCGGTGTTGCGGTTTTTCAACATATCAACATATCAAAAATATTACTCTCAAACTAATTATGGTCTCCATGACAACCCATTAGGGTCTCATATGCATCCTATTTTTGACGTTCGATCGCTTTTTACGAAAAAACGAGTCGTTGAACTTTATCATTTATTATTTAATAGTCATTACCATATTAAGTATAACAATTTCAGAAATTTAAAAAAAAAAAATTTGGTGCCACCCTAAATTTTCAAAAACTTAAGATGGTGCGAAACTGTCGTGACAGAAGCTTTTAAAATTTTAATATTTTGCAGTTTTCTACATTTAACACAACTGGTGAAAATTTAAAAACCTTTCACTGTCGGAATTTTGAGAAAAATAGGTCTACTACTTTTTAAGGTGAGTGTTGAAAACGCCGAGTGTGTTGCAATAGCAATAGCTAATAACTGAAATTCCCCAAAAAATGAAATGTTCAAGAAAGATACGTTACTTTTGACATCCATCTTTCTCCAATAATACCGTTATCAATATCAACAAATCTTAACAGTTTTCATGTATTAAGAAAAGTTGGAGCCACCTTAAAGCCTGGTTGGAAGCAATGGAATTTTGGAAGTGCATGCGTGCTGTACATAACAGAAGTCGCTCTCATCCTTACTGGTTTATATTTTCGACCATCTGGGAAACATAATTATGTTATACCAGAATCTTGGTGCACTTTTATTAGGGCAATTCTAAGCTTGGAATATTTACCTTTTAAGGTATTAGTTGGATGTTTAAGGACCCAGCACGCAAAACAACTCTGAAACAATTTCCCACTCATTTCAACATAAAGAATACAAAAAGCCACGCCTAAACTCCACACCCATATCAAACATCCCACATTAAGGACAACTACAGGATGCTAACCTCAATATTTTACATACAAGCTCGTTTGGCAAAGAACAAAATATCAAATACGCAAAATCATTTCCTAACTACGCTTTGGAGATATAAAACCCCATACTTTCGCAGAGGTGATATTTTGATCAGCAGGAAACAAACATTTTCTAAAATATTTCCGTATGGCTTTACAATAACTGTACATTGTTTTGTCAAACGTTTTATGCAAGAAAACGCTAAGAGTATGACATCTCATCGCGTCTTTTAATTATAATTAGTAAAACGTTATGAAAAGAGCTACCTTGGGGTTTTTCCGCCATGTCACACTGCTACCATTTGGCAACCATCACTCGCACTCAAACAAACTTTTCATATTATCATATTCATTAGTCACCGCCTCTTGACTTTATGGTGCATTGTGACGGCGCCTGGGGAGGGTACTTCTGTACGATGATCAGGGACCCCCCGGCAGTGGAGCAGAAGGCCGTGGCAGATGAGGGATTTGTACCCACGGTGGCCCTCAGCCACTTTGTGCAGGAACAGCTTCACAAGATGGCAGAAGTTGACACAGTCACCCTTGATCCGCACAAGTCTGGTTTCTGTACGTATCCTGCGGGCGCCATTGCGTACCGCAAATCCAGAATTAATGAGCTTCTAAGTATCATGGTTGAATCAGATACGCCTTACTACTACGGTACAACCAACCTGGGAAACTGGGGAATTGAAGGTTCCAAACCCGGAACAAGTGCAGCAGCCGTGTATCTAGCTAACAGGGTAAGTAACGGCCAGTTAACGTGCTTTGTTGTACAAATATTTAAATTATGTATAAGAATTTTTATAATTACATATAAAGTGGTATTGAATCTTGAAAACTATTGCCATATAAATTTAAATGTATTATTATTATTATTACTATTACTACTACTACTACTACTACTGTGGAGTTCTGTGCTGCGTTGTGCTGCGTTGTGTTGTGTTGTGTTGCGTTGTGTCGTGTCGTGTTGAGTTGTGTTGTGTTGCGTTGTGTTGCGTTGCGTTGCGTTGCGTTGCGTTCTGTTGTGTTGTGTTGTGTTGCGCCGTGCCGTGCCGCGCCGTGCTCTGCTCTGCTCTGCTCTGCTCTGCTCTGCTCTGCTCTGCTCTGCTCTGCTCTGCTCTGCTCTGCTCTGCTCT
>JANVCH010068111.1:0-10482 GCA_025505405.1 Epizoanthus rinbou | reverse complement strand
TCGGGAGGATTGGAAAATGAGGAGAAAATGCCGAAAAAGAAAGCTTCACCTTCTACTATACTACAGAAAAACCTACCTTTGAATAGTCAATATAGAGGACAATTAAAAGGAAGTTGCACACTGCAAAATATTCAACGTCTGTTTTCTGATTACAAGTTATCTGTCTGCAGATGTCAGCATTTCTTGAAGTAGCTGTATACAAGGCAAGTATAATCAAATGCAAATGTATGACTCAAAATCCTAGCTTATATTAAAACTCAATGTTACGAAATCTGAACTTACTTTTTACCACAACTCGTACGGACGCTGTTGATGGAACGCCGATTCCATTGTCTGCGGAACAAATGTATTTTCCTTGGTCTTCCAGCTGAGCTTGAGCGACGAATAGTGCCTCACCAGGAGAGAACGTTCTGCTATTGTTCCCTATCCTCTGCCATGTTATAGTTGGGTCGGGATCTCCAGTTGCATTGCAGTGCATAGAAAAGGAGCTGTTTTCGTTCACTACTTGGTTTGAAGGATACAGGTGCTTTATGGCTGATGGATCTGAAAGCAAACGCGTTTTATCGGCTGTGGCAAACTGATAATGATTTATTTTGTTCCTTTCTTGTCTTCAGAGTGTTCTGATTTCTATCGAATTTCCGCCTACTCACAAGTCATGTTTGGTTTCAAGAAGTTATATAAGGAGTTAAACTGAAACGAATTTAATTTGTATAACATACGGAAATGGAAGAAGATAAACAGAAAGCAAACCATTGTATGTGTGTTCAAATCAAATTTTGTAGCATCATTAACACTGAATAGCTGCGAAAACAACAATTAATAAGTTCAGTAATGACAGTATTGACTTCAGCAAAAAGTCCACGCAAGGAATCATTGCAGAAATTTAGCAACATGTTCTGTTTTCTGGAATGATTGATCTAGGTACGTCAAGATCAATACAAAGGCTAATTTGTATCATATCTCGGAAAATACAGTTTATAATTAATTGCTTCTTAAAATTAAAATATTTTCAAATAGAAAGAAGAAAACTGAAACGTAATGAAATGAACAAGTTTTAGTACCAATAAGTGATAGTAACATGATAAAACCACAATCTGCAATGACACTAAAAATAGACTCATTTCGTTTTCGTTCCAGGCAAAGTACGGTAAAGATGAGTGTGTCATCACATCACCTCTAGACTTGGGTTGAATGGTCAGCAAAAGTAGAACGGAAATAACAATTAAGATAAAAACTGATGTTATTGTTTGTATTGCTGGCCTACAGTAGCACCATTAACGTCACAATTTAACGCTGACGGTGCACAACTTTGTATCGTCTTCTAACACTTCTCATATTGGCTGTTCATTTTATCCATAACAATATATTTCGTATCTATGACCATTTACCGAATATCAGAGCGATAACTAAACTAAATTCGAAGCATTCTATAACAGTGTTATGTGTAGTAATGGTCACTTGCGAGTCAAACTAGTAAGGGCGCTTTCCATTTGTCGGGACTGAATGACCGTTCCGAGAGAACTGTTTCTGGCCGTTGTAAAGTTAAACGTAAAGACGCGCGCGAGCATTTTCCCGCCAAAATCAACCAAATTCCCACCCATTGGCAGTCGGTAACGCGCAAACTGAGTACATTTAATCCATGAGCATGACTAGTCTGACCAAAACCAATTCCGATTCCATTTAAGAACTGATCTGACAAATAGAAAACACTCTAATTATTAACTTAGCATAGAATACCTTGTCGTTTACCAATGGAATTCGGAACAGTAAAATAAACTTACATTGAACATGTAAGGTGGCTGATGCTGTCGCAGAGTTCAGTACACCATTTGTTGCTGCACAGAGGTACGTCCCAGTGTCACTCCTGTTCACGTGATTAATAACAAGGGTATGTCCATTCGGGAAAACCCTTGCCCCTCCTCCAACCCTGGACCAAGTTATGGTGGGTAGCGGCAGTCCGCTGGCATTGCAGTAGATTTGCGCTGAGTCTGTTTCATTAACAGTTTGGTTGATGGGGCTGATGACTTCGATAATGGGTGATACTAGGTAAAGATGTAAGTTATAGACTGAATATGTTATATATACATATCGTTTTAAGATAGAGGAACTGCGAACTATTTTTATATAACGTTATATCAACTACAAAGGTGGAAAGGGATCATTTGGACGCCCCTCCTCTCTCCACTTCTAGTATTTTCAAATATGTCAGTTCTGAAACGAGGAAAGGGATACACTGACTGCACAAAGAGGTCGTTTTTTGCAATGGCGAAATTAATAAAAATACAAACTTGCGAATTTTTGTAAGAAAAACCAGTAGATCAGTTACTGTATTTCCTGTGATCTGTTCTGTGACTGTCACTTTCTACCCAATAGTGTACCAACTACTCACACAAAATACTGGTCTTCCTCTGATCTGTTCCATGTTCATTGGTCGTGACGCAGGTGTAGATACCCACGTGATCTCTCGTAACACTTCCTATTGTGTAGTTGGTGTTGGAAGAGCTAGTCTTGTTCTGAAGAACTGTTCCATTTGGTGATGTCCAGGCCACATAAGGCGCGGGGTTGCCCTTCACAGAGCACGAGAGTGTCACGCTCGCACCTTGTATGAACGGCTGGTTTTCCGAGATCCAAACTACCTTAGCGGGAACTAGAGATGGATTAGAAAGCAAGGAATCATTGAGTTTTGTTGCATTTCAACTCTTATGGTGCAATTCACAAGCTTCCTTAGAATTAGTATTATCATACACAAACTATGCATATCCAATATTCAGTTTTATCCCAATTTGTTCACAAGCGGTTTACATGTCCCTGATGGTGATAATAACCGGTGCGTCGAAAACATTTAGATTGGGTTGTTTTTCAATTTTAACTTTTAACCGAACTCAGCATAAACCTTCTGAAGTTATGGTTTGATTGCAATCTTTAGATGTTTTATAAATGCATGTGCTCCTTCAAATGAGATAACAACGTAATAAGAACTTAAAATTGTTGAACACACCAGCGCTTTCCCTGCTACGAATTATATAAATACATATACATTTACAAAGGAAAGGTTTTGGTAAAATGCAACCGGCTGCCTGGACCGCAGTCCAGCAGTGCTAAAAGGTGGTCCGCGCAACATTGGAAAACTAAAAGATTAAAACATCAAAAGCGAAGATCAAAATTTTATTTTAGGAACTTTACCCAGACCCTCAGTGTTCAGTGATTTCGCTACGCGTTTTCCACAGACCACACCGCACTAACGAGGGTTATGAAATACACTGAGCTTTACACGCCTTACGTTTCCATTGTTCTGGCTTAGTTCGAACAGGAGCTACAGGTAGCTTAACTCACTAAAATATACTATAGATTTACTTGTTCAGTATTTTTTAGTTTTTCAGTATTTGTTGTCTTGCTGGCCGCGGTCCTGACCGCCTTTTCGGAGGAAGAACATGTATCACTTCGAACTTAGTAGTTAGTATTATAAACAACTTACTCAAAACATTCAGTTGAACCGTGGTAGGCGCAAGGCTGATGGTACTCTCAATGGAACAGCGATATCTCGCATGATGGCTTTCTGTGACATCTGTAATTATAAATGTTGCCTTGGCACTTTCGCTTATGCTCACATGATCTCTGTCTCGAAGTACAGTAATGCCTGATTGTGAGGACTTTACAGCGAGATTACGCCAATCCAAAGGTTCTCTCCGCGCCCATATCACTTGGAAGAATCCGGCAGTTGTTTCACCTGGTCCGAGCTGATAGTCCCACACCATTGAGACATTGGAGCCAAGAAGTACGAACTGGGGATCAGAGGGGACACTCTTCCAAGAGAGACAGTCTATTGAAAAAGATTCAGCGAAAAAAGTGATCTGATTCAAGTGCCACAGCAGGAAAAGTATAACTTATAGTACCGTCTAGTATAAGGTATTTCACCGTTCAGCTTTATCTCTAAGTGCAAGTGGAGCTTACAAAATATGTCTAAAATGGAACAATTAATATTGGGAAAAGACTGATATATGATTGTTCAGATCATGTAAGCTATTCTTTAAAAGTTCATAAGTGTACTGTGCTCGAACTGCCTTTTTGTTATTATATCGCGGACATTTGCTATTAATATCGCTTTAGGAATAGAATCTCCTTGCGAGTCTGTTATTGTGGTTTTGAGTTGTGGCTGTTTTGCATCGTTTTAGTGTTTGTTTTAACAATCATTTAAAGATAATTAGCTTGCTCCGTCCATGCATTTGCATTCAATCGGCTGTCGTTTTTAAGCTAAAATTAGGATCTCAGTTTCAAGTTCTTCGGAGCGAAGTTTTGGAAATATTCAGTGCACTCTCTGTTTTTTCGTCTTTAACAATATAAAGTATATCAGTTCTATATAGCAAATATACGTAGAGAGGAAGATGTAAAGTTGCTATCAGAACTGGTGTTCTGATAAACGTTCTCAGTATAAACACTAGGAAATGCGCGTGAAAACATTTTCAGGTATCTTATGTATTCGATAAAATTTTGGTATTTTTATTGTGACAAATTTATTTTGTTAACTGGCAAAGCAACTTCCTTTGATCACTTCTTTGACTAGATTTTCTAAATTTCGAAATTAATTTCATATACGAACTGTTTTTAAACTGCATAGACTTAGTAGTGTGTTTTGAAATACGTGGTATATAACCGGTGTAGTTTCCTGTCCAGCCATTACATTTCTTACATACATACTTCTAAATTCTGGTCTAAGTATTCCTAACGACGACGTTAGCTTGTTTTAATTGCAGTAACTTGCTAAAGGTTCTGCATACGTACCTGCACGTTTCGCGATCAGAGTCAGTAAAAGAAAAATACAAGAAGAAAAACCCTCGCTCATGTTGGATACTATATGTTCCCAATACTCAACTAAATGACCCCATCTTAGCAGTCAGTAGTGAGATTCTGGGCCTTCATTTAGCCGCAAAACGTTCTCAAAATTGAACTGGTTTTTCATGTACAGTTTGACGCCCTTACCGTCAAACAACAGATTGTTTTCGCAAGTGATATTTCGACAGCAAATTACAAGTGGTTAAGTATTACCCAAAAGCATAGACGTCATCAAACGTATTTAGTTTTTCCCATTTACAAGTGCTGCTAACGAAGGAATGTTTTAATAGCTTTCTAGACAATAAATGCAGTGATAATGACTGGTAATGTCTGATAGTAATACAGCCTGTTGAACAACCAATGCTGCATATTGTAGTTTCATACATACGTTTGCTCAGTAGTTCGTGATCGCATTATCTGTTTAAATCAGTATTCAGTAACAATTTAAACAAACAGCCAGTTTGGTACTATGTGTATTTGGGTTTCTAACGATGGGTTTCGTTTTGGATAAAAGTTTATTTATTTTAGTTCCTATTGACTTTCTTGGACAATCAATAGCGAACTTTAATATCGCTTCATGTTTCTTTGGAACAGAATAATACAGACAACATACCACTTCTAATCATCCTAGTATAAAATCTGTGTATCCTTTTCAGCCGAGACATCCTTTTGTAAGTTAATTACAAGTCGATAATATCTTGCTAACGATAACCACTCTTTACAATGACTGCAGACTAATGACAGCTAAGTATGTTGTTATGTAGGTCATGGCAATTATTTCAGTATAAAGCTATTGTGTCACAAACTACTGATGTTGGAATCATTTGTGTTACCGGTATGGCTGATTGGTTTAAGCAATTAAGGTTTGTGTCAAACTGGACTTATTTTTAACTCTTTTTCCAAGTGCTTGGGTTAAAGTAGAATAGAAGCAAGGGTGTTATATTGCTCGTTCGTATAACCCTTTGCGGTGTAACTAATTCAGTTTTGCAACCAAAATTTGTCTCTTCGCTTTGGTATTTTAAACTTTATGAAACATCCTATCGTTTTTGGATTGTCTTAGTGTATTTGCCTTTATGTTTCTTGAGAGTGCTCAGTGACATTGTCGACTCTTTGCTTATCACAGGAAAAACTTTTATAGGGCGGATAAAACGTCCGGTGTCTAAAACGCTTTGGTAAACTATATTACAGTAAAACTATTATGGAGAAATAAATAAAAAGGTCAAGAGAGCCTATCTACCTAATTTTCTGGCTGCCAACATGACCCATCCACGCTCCATCTACCTATATGTATACTGGTCGGCCTAAACGCTTACATCTATTTCAAAAGGGGTTGAATATGTGCACGAGTGAATACCGCGACCGCAGGGAACTGTGGGTTACGAAAAAATGGAATAAACATAAGTTGCAAGAGCGAAAAGCCTAAACTTTGGGCGATTAGCACCTTTTAACTTTCATCCCTTCCGCAGCACAATTATGTATTTACCGGTACTCTACATTTTGTCCAACCCATACTTTCCTTTCGGTCGTGTTATTCACTATTGAAAACTGTCAATCATTTCTGAAAAAGCTCATATACATTCGCACATGGCGGAGGGAAAATATATACCTCATGAAAGTATTGCAATTGTTATATATAGGTGGCATGCCCTCGTGTCTGAAACGACGACTTGAACCTATGTAAACATTCCTTTCCGGAGACTCATTTAACTATCACAGAACTCATTTTACACTGTACGGATCGTTTTCTGAAGCAATTATCCAATGGAAATATCATGGATAGTATTCTCCAGAGTCAGCAGTGGTTTAGGACTGACGTAGGATTAGGCATTGATTCACTGTCAATTCTCAGTTCTTCATTCAGGTGTTTCTTTAAAAACTTTGACTTTGAGGTATTCTTTGGACAAGACATACAATCAGTCGCGCAATCGGTTGCAGGGTTTAAACTTTAATGAAAGCTCTTGGCGTTGAGTCCAAAATAAAAGGACAGACAAGGTGCCTATAATCTGTTTAAGGTATCTTTCTGCCTTTGTCTATTCTGGTAAGAACATAAATGTACTCAGTTTACATCTGTCCAGTCAGCCAGAATACAAGAAATGCATACTAATTTTCTTCTTGAATTTATTTTGTCAAACGGTTTTCTGTGACTCATGCGCACTTTCACTGTAGCCAACAAATTCTACATGATTATTGGCATTTTGTTCTACACTTTCAGACATAAATGGAACAACTTCAGATTGCCAGTATAGTATTCGGAATTACCAAATTATCAGCCAATATTCATGAAACGTTGACACATTTTCTCCGCTTTCTCACACAATTCACAGCTGAGTTCATGCCGGGCTTGTTAAGCTTTATTAGCGCTATGTCAGTTCGTCGCATGTCAAGTTCGATGTTTGACCGCCTAAGGACAAGCAATTTCACAAAGTGACACTGCTGTTGTAACTGACGTTTATCTGAAAAGCTTCCAGACCCTTACATAACGTTTTGTACAAGAGTATCCCGGCTTCACTTCGTCGTTCCAAATATATCAGATGTTAGCCTAACGTCAGACGTTTAAACAGTTGACATTCATGCGCAACAACGTACGTTAAATGTGGGTGGAATGATTTTACTCAACCTGTGAAATAATTGCTGGAGTAATAAATAGAGGATTTTACATGGCTGTATGAGCATACGGCTTTTATCTTCGAGTGTCGAATGTCTAGTTCTTGATTGTTGGACAGAAACTGGATCTGAATAAGTGAGCAGGATTACAGTGTTGGAGTAATTCAGATAGGTAGTGCGGCAGAGCCAGACCATGTAGAGCTTTATAGGTTACTAGAAGGATTTTGAAGATAATGCGGTTCTGAAAATCGGGAAAAGCAATGCAATTAGCGAAAACCGACATCATTTTTACAGCAAGTGAAATGCAAATACAAAATGTTACCATAAAAAGTCAATAAACAAAGTATAAATTACAAATATATCTTAATTTTAATAGTTGTGGATGGTTGTGTTCTATTTGATAGAAAACCAGTTAAGGTATTATTGGAATTTCTCATACTGGAATACGAAGGTATTCCACGAATATTTTATCAATAATTAATACCATGAATAATTTATATTATATCAAACAGTTTGGTTTAAATATCATATTATTTGCAGTTGATGAAGTTTCTTGTGAAACTATATTAATAATCTTGCATTGTTTGTGAAATCCATTCTCTTAAATGCAACACATCTGCATATACACCATAATAGCCGGGCTTGGCACAGCCTCGTCCCCAGCTGGTAACGCCCGCAAGATACCAGCGGTTGTTCCTTTGACATGCAAGTGGGCCGCCACTGTCACCGTGACAGGAGTCAGCGTTCCCGCCACCTGCACAGCGCATGCGCCTCGTAAGGTCTGTTCCATACGCTTTCTCACACATAGCTCGTGAGATCAGGGGAATAGTTGCTTTTTGTAATACCTTAGAAAATTGACCACCAGATTTCAATGTTCCCCAACCGGTGATGGTGCATTGAGTGCCATTATGAAAATCAAACTCTGGCAGACAGATTGGCCTAACATAACTGTTGATTTTGATTCTGTCTTTAAGCTTCATTAGAGCCATGTCATAATCATCGCGTTCAGAGTCAAATTTGTAATGGACGATTATCTTCTCTACTTCAATCACTTGTTCTCGTCTTTCATTAATGCCAACAATAAATTCACCTGAAGAAAACAAAACAGAGCATATTTAGTATATTACTGACACAGCATTGCCACTATTTTAACGTTAACAGCGACTAGCATGCAAATATTTTGATGTTTTTGCACTATATATATAAATTGAAACAACACAGTACTACTATCATTAAGTGTTTTACAATTATATACAAAATGTAGATGAGAATACAGAGTGTTAGAGTAAGCTGGAGAAGGCTTGTGTGACAACGAGCCTGAGTATAACCGTGCGTGACAGAGACAATTAGAGTGACAGTGACAGCGACAGCGACAGTGACAGTGACAGCGACAGTGACAGCGACAGTGACAGTGACAGTGACAGCGACATTGATAGTGACAGCGATAGTAACAGTGACAGTGATAGTGATAGTGACAGTGATACTGACAGTGACAATTAGAGTGGGAAGGACAACCAAATACAAAAGAACAATAACGAAAAGAAGAAGAAAGCAAGAACACTTGATGAAAGGCAAACTCACCTACAGTTACATTATATCTAGCTGGATTGAGATCCATTCTAAGAATGTGTGCAGAAGTGATAATCCATCTTGGAGCAATTATAGACCCACCACACCAGTGGTGACCCCAGTAGCTGATCTGAGCCTGCCAGGGCCATTGTCCTGGTGCAGCAGCTGCACCGCCGACTACTCTTGTCCTTGGATATTTTATTGTTGCTTTTCTACCACATGTTCCTGTACATAGCAAACCCTTCAGTTAGTATAACTTAGTCTTAAGAGCCTGCCACACTTTCCAACATTACATACAATATTGTGCACAATGGAAAACGTTCATCATGTGGTATTATGGGATATTGAAAGACATCTGAGCACATTAGTTCAAATCAACATCAAATTGTCTTCATTCATCAGTAGACATTAGGCCTGTTTCCTTCAATTGCGTGGACTCACCTCACATGTATTACAAGTGCATGGTCTAGGATTTAGTGGAGTCAAAAGGAATAGTAGAATTGAACACATGTTAGGTATCCCATCGAGGAAGTACTGACTTGTGCTTTATTTAAATTAACTAGAAATGCAATTTTCCAATGAATTCGCATAATTTAAGCCCATGTTTTCTGGTTTTCTTCCTTTGGCCTTGTTTCGAACTTGTAAGAAAGTGCGCTTCTTTTCCCTCAAGTAATAGTAACAACGCGCGTTGTTACTTAAGGTGAAATAGCAAAAGCACGAAAACCTTTTATTATGTTTTAATCCATAAGTTATAAAATAGGTCTACCATTGTTGCTTGGAGTTAAACCTTCACGTAAACGCAGTGCTATCAAGTGTACATTCCCGCGAAGAAAAATTCAGGTGATTGTGAGTACTCCTTAGCATTCGCAAGATGCATTTGCGTGATGCTATAACTCCCTCGTAAAACCATTGCCATCAATCTGCTGACTCAAGTACTATAACGGATTTCTTACCTTTTACTGTTAGGTTGAAATATGCACTCTGTCCAACGCCATGTTCGTTGATGGGAGTGCACTTGTATGAACCTCCACCTGAAGGACCTACATAAGAAACTCGAAACTGCCCAGAGCTTGTTGTATACTTGATTTTGCCGTTATGGTAAAATACATAGGCGGATGGAATAGGATTTGATTTAGTCCGACAGATCAATGTCAGCGACTCATACCAGTGAATAACGTTTCTGCCGGTTGATGGTATAAGAGCTGTCTCACGAGGCTTGTCTGCATAGAAATAGTTGAAACAAAGCATAAATATTAGTTCTATGCACCGATATATATGGATAACTCTCATCCATTTTTTTTTGTGCTCTCCGTTTTATTACAAGTATTTGTTTTATATTATTTACACGTTTGTAGTAGAAAAGGTTTACAGTTTTTGTATAAGTTTATGAGGTGGCTTTGGCTTTTTTGTCCCTAAATTGTTTACATATAATTTTTAAATAAGCCAGCAAACCTAGTAAAGTTGGTTTTACCTCTCTAC
>JANVCH010068110.1:0-17112 GCA_025505405.1 Epizoanthus rinbou | reverse complement strand
AGCACAACCCGTCCTTCGCTACCATTAGATCTTATCAAGGGCTTAGGTCGCTGAAGCAATAGCACAACCCGTCCTTCGCTACCATTAGATCTTATCAAGGGCTTAGGTCGCTGAAGCAATAGCACAACCCGTCCTTCCGCTACGCACTACGCATTGATTTCTATCAAGACTCAGTCTATTTGTTTGCAACTTTGCTGGCCTTTCTAGCTGCTGCTTAAACAATCATCCCGGCCACAACTGGCAAAGACAATCTGTAGCACTTTACGCACGTGAACCATGCTGACTTCCATCACCTTATACGGAAGGAAGCGTGGCCATATTGGAATGACTTCAATGTCAGGTAGAAAACTGTTTCATTGCAGAAAATTCTTTGTTTAAATTTTATACCAATTTCAATGTCTTAACGCTGACGTGGTCTTTGTGTGTGTTGTATTTTAGTTGACGGAGGGTTCAGTGATTGGAGTCACTGGTCAGCGTGTATCAATCCATGTGACGGAACACAAGAGCGCGTGCGCAGTTGCACCAACCCACCACCGTCCAATGGCGGTCGACAATGTGAGGGTGCCGTGTACGACCTCAGAGACTGCAATGTGGGAGAATGCCGTAAAGGTAAATATCTTAACAAATTATTCTAGTATTCAAAAACTCCTGGTCCCTTTGGTCCAGGAAGGAGGCCTACTGTAAATTTGTGAAAGACATACAAGTTTGCGCTGTTGTCAACTCGCGATAGTACTAAAATGTTACGTTGTTTATATATAGGTGGATTTTTAGAATGAGAGAGAAATTGGTTATAATCGTAAATTAAGCTGACAGAGGTTTGTATAACCTGTTAGTGTATAAAACGAGATTCAACTCACTGTTGAACTCCAGCCGTTACAATTGGGGTACTTTCGAGGTTTCGTGTTTCTTAATCAGTATGTAATTGATACATTTAAAGCGTTTTCCGTAGCGTGTTCTCTCAACTAGAATTTACCTTCTACCATGAAGAATGGTGAGAGTCAATACTGTCTGTCTGTCCATAAACGTTCTATTAACTAATACTTATATCATGAATTATGTTGTTGTTTTAGTCGATGGCGGGTTCTCACAGTGGGGTACCTGGTCCCACTGCAGCAAATCGTGTGGCGATGGTACAACAACACGCATGCGCACCTGCACAAATCCCGCACCAGCCAATGGGGGAGCCCCGTGTGTAGGCCCCGCATTCCAGAAGTACCAATGCCATCTTACAAGCTGCAGCGGTATCTACACCTAATTAGGGGCAGGTCATTATTTATGGCCGGGGTTGGGGTCCCTTTCAAAAATCTTTCACCCAACCTCTTTTTCGTGGGTTTTCTCGGCACAAATGTTAAAAACCAAGCCAAAGCAGCTGACAATTTCTTGTTACCCAACCAATTTCTCTTCAACCCCAGCCCCGGTCATAAATAATGACTAGTCCCTTAGTTCAACTTACAACGTGTCTAGGTTTATCACTAAAAATAAAACTCTTGATACCCAATATTACAGTAGCAACATATGATCCCAGATTATAGAAGCTTATTTGTTTGTTATAAGAAGACGAGCACTTCACTAGGAACTAAGACACTCCTAGAACCGCTGTATGTGGAGGAGATGAGGCGCACGACACTGATTGACAGTTTATACCATGCTTTGTATTGTGTTTATATTGCATGCAGTTGATGGCCGTTTTACTAGTTGGACTCACTGGTCAGCATGCAGTAAGAAATGTGACGGAACTCAACGGCGCATGCGCAGCTGTACTAATCCCCCACCGTCCAACGGAGGTACGCCGTGTGTTGGAATGACGTCACAGAACCAAGATTGCAACATAAACAACTGTCCAAAAGGTGTGCAAGATGGATTGTGTTTTGCCGGATACAATTAATTGTTTTAGTTATAATTTCAAAGAAACTAGCACTTTTGCTTGACTGTCACTTGATATAAATAATGACCTCAATTGTTCTTTATTTAGGAAACAGATAGAATCCTATACTATACATTCTCATTCATATTTTTTGTTTAAAGTTGACGGGAAATTTAGCGAATGGAGTCCCTGGTCAAGATGCACTAAGTCATGTGACGGAACACAGGAGCGCAGGCGTAGTTGTACCAGTCCCCCGCCATCCAACGACGGTCACGTTTGTGAGGGTCCGATGTACGACCATCGAGACTGTAACGTGGGAAAGTGTCCCAAAAGTAAGATATTTTTAGAATATGTTGTTGTATTTACGGCTACGTTTGACTTATGTAATATACAGTCTGCACAAAGTAAGCTACTAGTCTTACCGCCATATAATTCACTGATGGTCTCAGGAACATTTATTGTTGCACCTTTTCGTGTGGAATGCGCAGCCGCAACAAGTAAAATTCGCTTCTTCCGTGTGCCTAGTTTCGAGAGTCAGATTAAGACCCTCCTTTTGAAGAAAACGTTTCAGTGATCAGGAAAACTGAGACATTTGTTTTATTTTATTAATTAATAGTAGTTTTAGTAGCTGTTTATTCTTGTAGAAAATGCTAATATTGTAAATTGTAAAGCGCTGTTGCGGCCCGAAATTGTTGGAAGTAGCGCAGTATGCTGTTGACTTACATTCAGCACTGTCAAACGAAACCCCTAATCAAACTGAAACGCGGGAAAGTGTACCATGGGTAAGAAAAAAACCCGTAAAACCCGACTTAATCCAGTAATGTTCGTCAACATAAACTAGTTACGATAATCATAAACCAAAGATTAAGTTTATATTTCTAGATGATGATAGTAGTGCTTTTTTGTAATCTGAAATAAAACATAGCGCTTCGTTTGGTTATTGCTTAGATATTCAATTTTTGGAAACTTCTCGCCAATATATAAACTCGCGCAAAATATAAAAATCGGAAAAGCATTTAAATAAATGTTAAATGTTTCCATTCCCAGTTGACGGCGGTTTTAGTGACTGGAGTCCTTGGTCAGCGTGTAGCAAGTCATGTGACGGAACCCAAGAGCGCGGGCGCAGCTGTACCAGTCCCCCGCCGTCCAATGGAGGGGCTCCGTGCGCGGATTCCATTTATGAACATAAGGACTGCAATGTAGGCAGGTGTCCCAAGAGTAAGTCGATATATTAATATTTCACGTCACGCTGTGGCATTTGAATTATTCCAGCGAAATATCCCATGAACTAATTTGTTGAGAGACAGAAGAAATTAATTTGATAAGCACGGATAAGGATACATCCACTGGATAACGCTATCCACTCTTTGACCATCCGGGGCCAGGGTTCAATATGATCACATATTTTATTCCTAAATTTCAGAAGATTAACGATGCATTAATAATCAAATGTACTTCATTTATTACCTTCCCTTTTGTTCAGTTTCGGTTGTTCTTTTTTGTTTCATATATGCTTTCTAGCAACTCCATTACAACACTGTCTACCTCCTATAAGTCTATCATAATATATATATCGTACTCTGATGATCGTCACCGAGAGTGAAACTCGATTAACTACCTTTTAGCCGGATCCTACCTCGTCATAATTATAATATATCGTTGTTTTTATAGTTTATAGAACAAAACACAAAACACCTCTACAAAATGTCAGAATTCGTTTCTGGCCAACCATTCTAGATACAAAGCCGTCTGGTAAAGAGAAGCGAATGGCAGCCAACTTAATTCCGTAGCTTTGCTTCTTGAATTGTTAGTCGTAAATTATTTCTAATTACCTGTGGATGAGGCTACGAATATAATACAAATAATGGATTGGAAATCTATTTGTTCTATAGTAGCCGGTTCGTGTGTTTTCCCATTTCAGTTGACGGCGGTTTCACCAGCTGGACTGGCTGGACTCATTGCAGCAACTCATGTGATGGTATCCAGTCACGCATGCGCAGTTGCACCAACCCTGCCCCATCCAATGGGGGCTCGCCGTGTTTCGGTGTAACAGTTCAACAGCAGGACTGCAACAATGACAAGTGTCAGAAAGGTAAATGTTATATTTAGTTGTGCTTTTTACTGCGCTAACCGACCATGATTTTGCAATAGTGGTGATTTTCTGAAGATGGATACTGACAAAAGTGGACACAACAACTCCACTCGGAAAAATATTCAAACCATTCCGCTCACTAAAAGATTGGGATCTGGCGAGAGGAGTGCCACATACAGTACGCATCCCTCAACAGTGCCGTGCTGCCAACCCTGCACTATTAAAAACTACTTAAATTACTTTAAGATTTTGTTTGAAATCACTGACAGCTGGTAGAGAGAGAACGTGCAGGAAGACTCACCTAGAACCCAATAAGTTAATAATTTTAGTCAATCCGATGTAAAAAGGTAATATAATCTACACATGCAGTCAACCACACCGCTCAGCAGTTTACTGGCCATGGCTGGCTAAGCCAAATACTTACAAACTTGAATGTAATGAGTTTATGTCTAATGCACTAATCAATCACCTGTCTCCGTGAAACTGTAAGTTATGTTTGTTCTCATCAGTTGATGGAGGCTTCTCGTCGTGGAGTATGTGGACGCAGTGTAGTAAACCATGCGATGGACACCAATTGCGCATGCGTACTTGCACCAATCCCGCCCCTTCTAATGGAGGCGCTCTTTGCGTAGGGCCAAAATCACAGGTTCAGGACTGTAACATTGGGAAGTGCCCGGGTGAGTGGTGTCTAATAGACTTATCCCTACAAACAGAACAATCTTTCCCTTTCACTATTCTTCCACTTGGACGCTATATTTAAGCAATATAAAACGGCTGCGAGCGTCTATAAACTGTGATATAAACACGCCGGAAGTTGTAGAGAACGACAGAGGTATAAAAGGAACACAAGGCGAAGCCGAGTGTTTCTCTTGATTCTCGAGTTCTCTACAACTTTCGCTGTTAGCCAATCAGAGCGCGCGTTATATCTTCCCTATTTTATAATTTCTTGTATTCCCTTCCAACAGTACCTGTACCATCATTGATTGACATGTGCTTTGCTCTGAGTGCTTCGGATGCCAAACAAAACTTTGCGAAAGTTAAACAAACTGTTAAAGAAATCATCAGCGCACACCACAGCAAGTCGGTGCATTACTGTCTTATTGTATACGGCCAGCAAGCGTCAATCAAACTCTCCTTCACGGACACTTTTGTGGACGATGATGCTCTTAAGCGTCACGTGGATCGCGTCCAACAAGCTCGCGGTCCTCCACAACTAGATAACGTACTAAAGATGGGAAAAAGAGAACTAGAGGGGCCTGGGACGAGTCCATATGCACAGAAGGTTTTAGTTGTGTTTGCGGATAAGCGGTCTGCTGGTCTGGAGGTACATATCTCGGCAGCAGCTAAGAGTCTAATTGACGCTGATATCAAGGTTATTCCTGTCGCACTTGGGCACGAGGCTGACCGCGTGCAACTTGAGAAGACTACATCCGACCCGGGTTACGTCATAACAGTGTCCACAATCCGGCCACTGGAGCTGTCCAAGCTTATTATGGCCAAAGTTTATAAAGGTGAGGAATAATTTACTTTAATATATGGCAAGATGGATTACCAAACTACATTCCTGCATTGTGATTGGCTGAAAGTAGGCCTGTAATTTGCCGTATAGACTTTTCGCTATACGGACTTGGGGACTCGTAACTCGATTGTTTGTTTGTAAACATGTTATAAGCCAGATAAAAGCCGTTTGGTCGGTCTGTACGGGAGAATACTTTCCCTCGGTCTGTCGCACAGACGCTTTGTACAGTTAAGACCTCTCGCAAAATATAATTCTCCCTAAGCAATGCACGTTATTAAGATCGACTATCTCTCTTCGAAAAGGAAGTATGTATCACAGGCCTACCTAACGGAGTGTATTCCATTTTTTGTAGCAGGAAATCAAAGGAAACTAGAAATTGGAGCTGCTTTCAATCAGTGATGAAAGTATAAGAATGTGACTGAAATTATTTATGAAATATTCCACGAACTATCGTGCACTGTACGCGCCACAACTACAGCTCAATTTGCCATTGTATCCCAGACTAAATGTATCACTCCTAAGAAACAGTACCTTTAACTAGATAGATTCCCGTTGCATGCACTCTTATAGTCAACTTTGCTTCGTCATCGCATGGTCAAAATCATATCTGATATCGTATCGTGCATGTCATATTATATACTATCACTATTCCTTTTAAGTAGATCTGATTATATTTGTTATCATTTGTTAGTTCGCGCTGTGGACGTGGTATTCGCAATAAACGCTAACTCCTCCAACGGAGATTCAAACTTTAACAAGATGAAGGAAATCATCACTGATATGGTAACCAAATATGGCAATGACGTAGTCCACTACAGTGTAATTGTGTTCGGAGCACAGGCGTCAGTGAAAGTTAGATTTACTGACAGCTTTGCAGGCATCCAATCACTGAAATACTCCGTCAATAAGATGTCTCGAGTTCGTGGCGATCCTGCGCTTGAGCATGCGCTGAATACAGCCCAGAACATTCTGAAAGGACCGGGCAGTCGGGCAGCGGCAGTCAAAGTGTTAGTAGTTATCACAGACAGCAAGTCCGAGACATCAGGAGTAGACATCAGTTTAGCGGCCAGGCCTTTAGCCCAGATGGGGGCGAAGGTCATCCCAGTTGCATTTGGAAATGACGTTGATCGTGGACAACTGGAGAAGATTACACCTGTCAGGGGCTATGTGATTTCCACTGACCATGCAGACGATGCCATGAAAATCGCATCAAGGATTATGAACATCGTATACGAAGGTAAATAAGGAATATCGAGGCAACAGTGCCATCCTTATCTTTCTCAATGGTGTGCAAGGTATTCCAATGATATATGTCTAATATTTGTATGTCTCAAACCTCAACAGTTTGACGCATATCTTATTTTACAAAACGTATTTTTCCTTCTGTTTCTTCTGTGACAGTTCCTTCAATTGATATTGTTTTTGCAATCAACGCTGGAGCAGAAAGCTCGGAAGTGAACTTCAAATACATGAAAGGCATTGTCAACTCTATGATAGGCAGATACGGCCGGTTGAGAATCCAATATAGTGTTCTTGTTTTTGGCTCCGATGTTTCCGTGAAGGTCCGTTTCACAAGCAAATACCCCAGCGAGAAGGCCCTAAGGAACTCTATCAGTGCCGCGTCCGGGTCCTTTGGAACAGCTGCCCTGGACAAGGCCCTTTTGGAAGCAAGACACTTGTTGAGTGGCCCTGGTGCCAGACCACGTGCCTTGAAAGCTGTAGTTGTTATCACGGACAGTAGATCCGGAAGCAGCACTCGTGACGTAATTTCCGCTGCAGAGGCACTTGCAATTTCCGGTGTCATCGTGGTGCCAGTTGCAATGGGAAGCACAGCTGATATGAGGGAGCTGCAGCTCATCACTCCAAGTCTGACGTACATTGTGCGAGGACAACTAATGGACAGTCGGAGCCAATTAGCGGACAGGATTTATCTAAAGCTTTTCACGTACTACTTGAGGCAATTACCATATCAACTTAACGGTACGTTCACTGAATTTTAATATTTTCTAAGACCTGAGATTTATTTCTAGAAGCTAATCGTCGGCAGTAGACTTCTTTTAATGACAAATGAGCAACTGTTTTGGGCCGTAAACTCAAGTGAATATTACCATTCAAAGTAAACTTCGTCGACACTGCATATAGTGCGATGTGCTGCATAGAGAGACTTGTATGCATTCTTAACTCAGTAAATTGACTATATATATTACATGTAATAAAGATAACCGTTTTATAATTTGGTTAAAACAATCATTTTGTATATTATACGAAATTTGATCCTGAAGCCATATTAGTTTCAGCGAAGTATTTTCTCCAAAACCTAATTACTAGATAAATAAGGTGATTAATCGAGTAACAGAAAAATCACTAATGGTAATTACTGTTTCTAGCTAAATATGGTGTGATCCCTTATAGTGCTGGTACAGATGGCATAATTGCGCTTTTCTTTCTCACCACAGTTCGCCCTGTAGACCTCATATTCGCCATTAGTGCTTCCTCGGTTAACGCCGGAGTGAACTTCCGAAAGATGAAAGACGTCATCAAGTCTATAATCGGGTCGCATGGCAGGGGCGTTGTTCACTACAGTGTGATGATTTTTGGCTCGGATGTATCTGTGCGGGTTAGATTTGATGACATCTTTCCCTCTGATCAGGCATTAAAGAATGCCATTAACCAGATACCAAGACCTCCAGGAGAGCCTGTTATTCATAAAGCCCTAGAAGAGGCTAAGAACGAATTCGAAGGAGCAGATATCAGGCAGCACGCGTTCAAGGCTTTGGTTGTTATGGCGGATACAAGATCCGTGAGCTCAGAGATGGATGTTTTCCTTGGTGCAAGGGTTCTCATCAACTCCGGGGTACGCGTGCTTGCTGTTGCTATGGGCAACGAAGCCGATTCTAATGAATTGAGGAAAATCACTCCTTTTAATAGTTATTTCATTGGCGTTGATGATCATGAGAGTCCTGATCAAGTAGCTTCTCGTATCATGGCAAGGTTATTTAAAGGTATGTCTCACACAGGTTATGCAGCTACAACCAACTTATATATTATGCAGATATCGCTGAATTGACTATAACCACACCCTTTGTCCACCCCCTCCAGTAATTCTACATCAACAACTTCTTCATTTGCACTCACGGATAGTAATTATTATAAATTAGTAGCAATTTTAAAAATAGAAAAAACTCAGTGACGAGCACTAAGCTCCCACTGTGGAACATATATTTTAAAATCAGGTCTGGAGTCCTACAATGTTTTGTCTAAAGTACTAAGGGTCACATGTTTAAGAATTACCAGCTGTCCATAAAGTCTTCTGTATCTTCCAAATTAGCATGATGGCAAACCGAGTACACAACAAACGTATTACAGACTGGAGGCAACTCGCTCATATTTGCATCTAAATCGAGAAATTAATCTGAACCTCTGATAGTCAACGTTAATCTAACAACATTTTCTAGTTATCGTCGTTTTCGGCTGTTATAAAATGTAATGTGCTTTCTAGATTGCCTGAACTTCTACACAAATAATTTAAAAATGCTGAATGCTAATATAAAGGTCTTCTTTTTATTAAAGTGCCTTCGCTCGATCTAGTAATCGCTGTTAATGCCAATGCCTTCAATAGCGAGGGAAATTTCAAGAAGATGAAAGAAGTTATCAAGGCCATGATAACAAGATATGGTCAAGAAAGTATTCACTACAGTGTCGTCAGCTATGGCCGAGATGTCTCAGCTAAGGTAAAATTCAGCGACTCTTTTACAAGCAACGAAGCCTTGAAGAACTTTATTAGTGCAATATCAAGATACCCTGGAACACCACGTATAAGTAAAGCGCTACAGAAAGCTGATGAACTCTTCAGTAGCCCAGGTTCCCGCGCAAGCGCAGTAAAATCTCTGGTCGTGATTACAGACACGCATTCGGGGTCACATCCTAGTGACGTAATCGCTGGAACCCAGTCTCTTATCTCAAAAGGAGTGATAGTGATTCCAGTTGCTCTGGGAAGCAGTGCTGATAAAAGAGAGTTAAACTTGCTTACACCGGATTCGTCTTACATTGTCGCGGCAAACTCACATGAACGCAGTACTTCAGTGGCTGATAGAATTGTATCGAGAATACTTACGGTTCACTGGAAAATAAATGTAGCAGCCTTTGAAGGTGAGTTTCATTAACTAATTGGACTCGTCATCTATCACTCAATTGAACTTGTTACGTATTCTATTGCGCATTGCACGGAAAGATAAGAAACAATTGCCACTCACTAAAGTGGAATCTAGTTGGTCCAAAAGTTGCATGAAGTCCATATACTATATTCAATTTTACCAACAAATCGTTATTGTTTCAAGTAATATCTGTTGATTTGGCACTTCGAAAACATTAAATTATATATACGTACTCTAACGAAGGCCGTTCATGACGTTTTTCTGTGAGCGTTTGTTAAATACTAGAAAAAATAATAACAGTTTCTGTTTTTAAATACGCCGTAACTACTACTAGTATAGTGCTTGTTGTGCACACCCTTCCTTTCTACAGTTGTTTCTTACGAGTGTAATATTTAACATTTGAATTTATACTTTTTCTCAAAGTTCACCCAATGGATCTTGTGTTTGCGATCAGCGCCAGCGCAGCCGATGCTAATAACAACTTCATAACAATGAAGAACGTTATCAGCTACATAGTCGGTAAATACGGACAGAGAGTAATCCACTACAGCGTTATCGTTTATGGAGCCACAACACAAGTGAAACTTAAATTCACTGATAATATTCCGACTGACAGAGAACTAAAAGACACTATCAAGAGATTATCACAGGTTCGTGGAGATCCTTATCTAGGCACTGCTCTTTCTGAAGCAAAAACGCTCTTCGACGATCCTAAGAGGCGAAATGTAGCTCTCAAAGTGTTGGCGGTAATCACAGATAAACGGTCATTCAGTTCAGAAGCTGATCTTTTGATGGCCTCCAGGGACCTTGTACGGAGTGGTGTACACGTGACTGGCGTTGGACTTGGAAATGAGGCTGACCGTAGAGAGCTGGAACTTATAACGCCCAACAGCAGAAGTTTGGTGATGGTTAACAAGGACGTTGATCCTAATGAACTGGCTGTGCAAATCATGAAGGTCGCCTTCACGGGTAAGACATACTTAGCATTGGAATTAGTTCAAACCTTACCTATAAAGAAACTCTACAAATTTCTACATGATTTTCAAACACATAATCCAGCAGCAACATACTCTCTTTAGCTTTTCATTATCTAATTCGTTATACAACGAAATTTCACAAACAAAATTAACATTAAGATTGTGAATTATTCATAATCTCCCTGCCCACAATTTTACACAATTATTCTTATTACATCCCCACTCCAATTTTAGAAATAGATTATTATCAGTGTTGGTTGCTTTACATTTGTTACTGTGCACTAAATATCGTTCTATCCATCTCACAGAGCATCAGCTCGTCACGCATACATCATCGAGTATCGTCGACCATGCTGATTTCCTATAGTGATTTCTTAAATAGTTTTATACATAATATTAGTTTTATACATTTTGCTCAAAAAACTATATTAACTGCACCTCGACGCTACTCTGCTGTATAATATAGTTATTTTTATCAAGAACGCTGTAAACGTTACTAATATTTTACTTATCTTTGACACTGTTTTTTAAGTGCCACCGGTGGATATTGTGTTCGCAGTCAGCGCACACTCAGCCAGTTCAGACAAGAATTTCCAGAAGACAAAGGACATCATCAAGACGTTCCTCCGAAGATATGGTCGCGACTCTGGTCACTACAGTGTCATTGTCTATGGCGCTGATGTATCTGTGAGGATAACATTTGGTGACACCTTTCCGAATGACGACAGCTTTAACCACTTGATCAACAGCATGTCAAAACCTCGAGGAACACCCGCTCTTGAGAACGCTTTATATGAGGTCAAAAAGCAGTTTGAAGATCCTCATGTTCGTGCAAATGCAGAGAAAGTCTTGATAGTTATTGCCGACCAGAAGTCTGGCAGCTCACAAGCGTCTGTTAAAGATGCCTCTAGACTGTTGGTCGATGCTGGAGTGTATGCCATTCCCGTTGCAATGGGTCGCGCAGCTAGTCCAAACGAATTTCAAAGCATCGTCCTTAAGGAAGAGCAGATTGTCCGTGTCACGGGAAAGGCACCCAGTGACGAAATTGTTGATAAAATGGTGAAAAAAATCGTAACTGAATATTTAAGACGTGAAGTAATGTTGAATGATAAAGGTATGTAGAAGGAACAATTTTGTACATTAGCATTTTTTGAATTAAACATTGTGATCTGTAAGTATATAGTCATGTAAAGTGTAAGAAAATTATCTTGTTTCCTGAGATTGCTCTTCAAACATTTTTCGTGTTGGGACAAATTTAAAGGCTGAAAAAGTCGATGAATCTAAACTAATAAATGTAAAAAGTGCTAAAACGGCAAACTTAAAAGATATCCGAAGCGGATAAAGTATTTTGCAATGTTTGCAGTAATCAAAACCCTATGGAGTGTATGTAGACTAGATAGATAGACTATCAGACGACAAGAAGGTCAAGATGAGATCAATGCCAGAGAACAAGGTAAGTATGTTGATGATAACAAAAGTAGGCACGAGAATAACCTCTAACCGATGATGTCATAATAATGGTCAAGTGACGGTTCTTAATGATTCAGAGTAAGTGCAATTTCCAAGTCTGAGCAAACTGAGTATCCTTTAAAACCATCATTGGTACTTAAGAAACTTAGACATATCAAGTAAATGAGTAGTCGCAATACCTAAAGAAACGTAACCGTAGCAAGGCCGTAGACATGCCCGTACACATACACGTTAGTCCTCAGGGGAGGGGAGTGCTATTTCAAGATTGTTAGATTCTGCTCTTCCTTTATGCTGCATGCGTGCACGTGTATAAAGGAGGTTATTCCGTGCTATTTCATAAATATTTCATTTGAATTAACAAGTCGTGGTGTTCTAATTTGGTGTGCTGTCACTAGTGCCTGCCACCGACCTGGTGTTTGCGATCAGCGCATCCGCGGTGAATGCCGATGCTAACTTCCAAGCCATGAAGTCCATCATCAACGGTGTTGTCGACGTGTGGAGTACAGGCAAGACTCACTATAGTGTTATAGTGTACGGCAAACAGGTTTCCGTCAAGCTAAGGTAATTACAGTTATCAGATAGCCTATCTTACTACAGGAATCTTTAGAGCTACTGATATTATTGTCTTGTTCTCGTTCTTGTTGTTACCACTTAAAATGTTCAATCGTATTTAAAGTTGTAAAAAACATTGCCTTCGATCAACTTGTTCGACTCAATATTTTTAAACGTGTCGCGGTATTCGGTACACCAGCAGCAACAAGAGAAGACCCCATTTGATAAAATCATATATGCAGGAAGATATGTAGACAGAGAAACATATAGGCAGTTAAACATATAGATAGGAATACGTGTTTAGTAGGGAACAATCGTAGAAAGATAAGCGGCACTATTGAAGCACACGCTTGCGTGATTCAAGCTCTAGTTTGCTTGTTTTTTCTACCTTACAGATTTAATGACACTTTCCCGAACGACCAAGCAATGAAGAACTTCATTAGCAGCGTTCGAAGATCCAACAGCTCTGAAGCACTCGACAAGGCCATTGCTGAATCAAGAAAGCTTCTAGTAGGATACGCATCTCGCGCCAATGCCTCCAAAGTGTTGGTTGTCGTCTTGGATAAACGCTCTGGAATCTCTGAAACTGACTTGAAAAATGCTGTAAAACCGCTGATCGATGCCAGAATAAAGATAATTGTTGTAACTCTTGGAAATGAGGTCAATGTTAGTGAAGTGGGGAGTATTGTAGTAGACAGCAAGAATGTGGTTAGGATTGGCAAGGATGAAAAGGTTGCCGTCGCTGTGAACAAAGTTACTAAGAAGATTATTGAAGGTAAATGAAAATCTATTTCTTCCTCTATTTCTCTTGAATCAGCAATGTAGAACATTACGATAAGGAGTGTGTTTACGTTTTAATCCCTTTTATTTGGGTTTAGCTCAATTTTACGAATTTCCTACATTATCTTTGGAATTTCTAAATTTCATAGATCTAGGTTATATTGCTCTGGAAGAGCTCTCGTTTACGCTCTGTTTTCAGTTGCTTATAGTATTGACGTTGTCCATTTCAACAGTGGCGAATGAAGGTGATTATGGTGCCTGGGGCTCTTGGGGGGTCTGCAGTAAATCTTGTCGACACCTTGGTAAGCCTGGAGTGCAGATGCGCGTGCGCACTTGTTCTAACCCATCAACTGGGTGCTTGGGACCTGGGACAGAAACGAGAATTTGTGGAGACAAAAATTGTGCAGGTATTTCATTAAGACATCTAACTAGACATTTCTAGTAATGCGTCCTCTTACAAAGTCTAGCAAGCCCAAATGCACTTTCTTTATGTTACTTTATTTAGTTTGACATCGCAAACGTGCAACCATTCACGGGAATTGAGATAGAGATTGCGGCCAATATAGCCTGGCATCATTAGTCGGAAAATGCTACGGCGCTGCTGATCACAACAGCAAACAACTGTTTTATTGGCATTAGGAGATTGTCTTGACTTTGGAAACAAGTACATTGCAGTTATCTCGTGAACATATTTTGTCTTGTTTCATTCCATGAAACAGTTTCAATCCATTATAGGATTGGTTAGATTATTATTTCGATGTTTACCGTCTAATTAATTCTGTTTAGCCTTAGGGGTCGTCCATGTTTTTCACCATTTTCACGAGCGTACAAAACGTACGCTGGGGGGAGGGGGTCCAAGGTGGATGTACGCTTTTAAAAATTTTAAAAATGACGATAAAAGATACAAGAAAATCATCATTTTATTGCGTAAGATTTTGGGGGGAGGGAGGGGTTTGGGAAAAGCGTACGTTTTGTACGCTGGTGAAAATGATGAAGCAAATGGACGACCCCTTATTCTGTTCAATGAATAAATGGAAAATTTTAATTAAATTACTTACAATGTATAGTGAGGCAAGGTTGGTGTAATTATTCTTCATATCAGGGTGCGGACAGCTCGGTATTGGTAATAGCAGTTTAGCGGATAAAGCCTTTGTGGCATCGTCCGAGCTTTCGAAGGACACCTCTGCAGCTGACGGGCGATTGGACAGCTCGTCTGCCTGGTGCGCTCTATCCGGCGATGGTACCAAGTACCTACAGATAAACCTAGGTGAGCTGTGTTACGTCACCAGTGTGGTTTGACGTGAGTGTTTTGTAGTGTCAGCCTTCGTCAATAGTTATTTTAACATTTCTAGTTTCCACTGTTTGTGCTAAATAAACACACACACACTGATACTGTATTTGGATATCTGATAGTTCAAATCAGTTTGCCGATTAATCCAAATTTTCTATTTTCTGAACTAGAAGCTCTATTATTTTCGATGACCTAATACTATTTTTATGCAAAAATAGAAAATTGAGCTTATGTGCATAAACTGTTTCACAATATCGTATTTCACGATCGGTTTTCAGTATAAATGAAAGCGTACGAAGCACGAAAAGCAGAAGCTAAGTTTGTTGTATGTTTACCTTGCTTGGCTGTTACAACAGAGCTTTCAAAACGATATCATATGGTTGATGGTTAAACTTATAGACCGTGTTGGTGGTTAATGATGAGTGAACACATTTTGATGGTAAAAATTGCTCTGTTTTAAGCACTCCTTGTAAAAGTTCCTGAACCAATCCATAATGCGTATAGAAACTAGTTGATCTAGAATCCTACATCGGCTGCAGCATTTAAAGTGATAAACAACTATATTTGCCAACAATTCGAACAACATAGATAGATATTGTTTTCACCAACCTTGAAAACAACCTGAACAAACCACATTAAGGAAGTGGTACGGAATCCAATTTTTGATTGGGTTTCCCGAAATTATTAAAACGTGAAAGGTTTTAACCTTAAAAGCTGACTTTGCTTCTCTTCCAGCATTGAATCATCATTATATACTCTTATATTCTTATCTTGTCTAATTAAAGTTTCTCTCTTTACACAAATTCGTTCTCACCATATGCCAACGACATATATATCGTGTACGAATCTGCACATTTGATGCATCCCGTGGACAGACAGCGACTTCAGGGTGTATATGGTGGCCAGTCAAGGGAAACAACAAGGTGAACAGCTGTGGGTGACGGAATATCAAGTGTCTTTCAGCAAAGATGGCAGCACGTGGACGTTCTACAAAGAAAATGGGAAGATTAAGGTATGCCGTCAACAGCATTATTTTAACAACACAAACATTACGCAACACAACACCACACCACACCACACCACACTACACGAACATCACACAACACAACGACAGAGTACAATACAATACAATAAAATACAGTACATTACAGTACAGTACGGCACGGCATGGCTCACCACGGAAAAACACAAATGTCCAAAGTTCAAAGATTTATTGTTACCACATTTTACAAAATAAATTCAAACAAAATAAAAACAATATTAGTGGTGAGTGCAGGGGTAAAAACTCTTATAGAGTTAACAGATGTCCCTTGCACCCTGTGAAAGAGGAAAATTATAGTTCAAGATAACACAACACATCCACACTGACCACACCCCGTCAAACGCAAACGCAGACTTCAAAACAGTCCATTTCGTCAAACATTGTCATTGTTCGAAGTATCCTTTGTAAAGTTGTTTGATACGGGGAAACAAAATAAATAAATAAAAATAAATAAATAAAAATAAATAAATATTGGATCGAATTTACTGCGCATTAGAATCTATCAATTACTAAGTATTGTGCTGCCGTCTATAGTACCACCAAGCAGAACAGCATAGAAGATACAATAGAAACTCGGCTGTGAAGGTAGAATAGCGATAGTAATATAAACTTTGAACTTCTTCATTCTTCCATAGACTTTCCAAGGTAACTCTGACGCTAGCGCCAAGAGATTTCACTCCCTCAATTCTTCAGAGTCATATCAACATCTTCGTTTTCATCCGATTGGTTGGCACAAGGAGTCACTTAACAAACCGGCATGCATGAGGGTCGGAGTGTTTGCTTGCCTCGCATTCGGTGAGTTGTGTCTCATAACATTCACTAACGGTTTCTGTAGTCGTATGCATAGCAAGCAGTCAACTATACTATAAAATGCAGTGGTACTATGCAATGGGTAATTTGATTAATGACTTCACTGTGCCCCAGTAGAAACGAGAATTATCATTATGATTATGATTATCCGAAAACTTTCAGTTTTGAGATGGATGTCCTGATAGGAAATAGTTATCGCATTGTGTCTGTAACAACAGGCTTTTGTCAAAAAGCGCTTGAAGTGGTTCGTTCCCTGCATTATTTATTCAGATATGACGCTAAGTTCAACAATGTCAACAAAAAATGTTAATGTTAATGTTAATATTAACATTAGTGTTAGTGTTAGTGTCAGTGTCAGTGTCAGTGTCAGTGTCAGTGTCAGTGTCAGTGTCAGTGTCAGTGTCAGTGTCAATGTCAGTGTCAGTGTCAGTATTATTGTCAGTGTCAGTGTCAGTATTATTGTCAGTGTCAGTGTCAGTATTATTGTCAGTGTCAGTGTCAGTGTCAGTGTCAGTGTCAGTGTCAGTGTCAGTGTCAGTGTCAGTGTCAGTGTCAGTGTCA
>JANVCH010068099.1:0-10482 GCA_025505405.1 Epizoanthus rinbou | reverse complement strand
AGACGAACCAAATTGAGAGAATTAAGTTCATGATAAGATCGACGTTTGACTCAATTAAGTTCGACTGATTGTATTTGAATCGACCAAGACATTATTTCCGTCTGTTGCAGACGGGAAGAACGTCCGAAGATTGTCTCGACGGGATTAAGTTCGACGTTTGACCGACATTCGAATTCAATTAATTTGGGTCGACCTGAAATTGCAATTTATTTCGTCTCGTCTGAAGTACGTCGTTTGTCCTGGGCCTAAGAGAGGACAGAAACGATTTTTTCGCCTTGTCTTACTCGAGTGTTACTAACTTCATCGCACAGCCATATAAGATCCTCAATATCCCCAAAATGAAATGATGTTATAGTTCAGTATTCTTGGTTTGCACGTGACGTCACAAGAAATCTTAAATCTAAAATATTGATGTTGCAAAGCTCTGGTTCTTATATATTTTAGAACTCTATTGTATAAGTATTTTCAGAAAATTTGAGCTGAAAACAGCATGTTGTTTGAGAGTTCTAGCGGTTTGAATTTTTTAACCACTGACCGTTATCATAATTATGCGAGTCCCGCTGGTCATGAAAATCAATAAAGTTATGCACATTGAAATGTTTAAAGCCGTGGAGAATATCAGAAATTACTTTTAGTGTGATTTGTAGCAAAACCGAATCAACTGGAGCAGAAATTATGCATTGCCAAAGATTTTATTGTTTTGGCCGCCATGTTGGTGCCGCCGCATACATTTCTCTTTAAAGTATTCGCATGTTTATTGACCCATATCTATGTTGTGAAATGCATTCATGCTTCGAAATGTTGCTCAATTGTGTAGTTTTTCCCACTCAGAAAGCTTAGAAATATTATATTGCCCTAGGTTGCGACTAGGTTAACTAAGTTTTTCTCTGTGACGTCGGTGCAAATCAAGAATTCTACCATGATATATCGCCCGTAACCGGTTTGCTATTTGACATGTGTATTCCATTATATCGTCAAGGCATGGAATAACCCGCTGCTTAAATGGAACCCGGAGGATTATGGAGGAGTGACCGCGGTGAATGTTGAACCTTCCAAGGTCTGGGTACCAGATATTGTTCTATATAATAAGTAAGTGGAATCTAAGGGCGTTATCTATTAGAATAATGTTTAATTAATTAATTAATTAATTAATTAATTTAGAGAACGGGCAAATAATAGTAAATTATTATTAGTATTAGTAATGATATTATAAAATATTTTAAACAATAATAATTCCTTCAATAATTAATTAATATTTTAATACTAAACTTAGTATTCGAAAACGGGTTCAGATAGAGCTAAACGATTTAGTTCACTGATATCTTCTATCGCTCAGGCAAATGACATTATTTGGGGTGAAATAACTTACATACAGTTTATTTTTAATTTTTGATCAAATTAATTAGTTAATATAAAAGCGATTGATTGACTGATAAGTTAATGAATGATTGGTTAATCTGCATCTGATATTTTTACATTGTTCTGACGTCATCTGTGCATCTCTAAGTGAACAAATACTCGGCAAAGCGAATACAATAAATAAAGAAATAGTATATAACAAAAACTAAGTTCCGTTTATTTGTTCTTTGGGACATTTCTTTATATATTTTTTGATGTTCTTTCTGTATTGTACATTTTGACATGCCAGAAACAAAGAAGGGACAACTGGAAACAATTTTTTTCAAATTGACTGGTAGTTTGTGAAGAATGAGAGAAGATGGAATGGTGTGGTAGTCATGAATTATTGCACGTTTCCTAAATTGTTGTATGGTGGAGCAGACATTTGTATGTCATCACAGCCTCTCTAAATTTCAGCTGTTGCTTGACAGGGAGCCATTTGAGCTCGCGCAACATTGGGTAACGTGTTCAAACTTCCTTGTGTCTGTGACTATCCTGCATGCGAAGTTTTGCACTGCTTGCAGTTTCTGTATGTTCTTGGTGGTTGTGTTCGACCAAACCGTGGAGCAGTAGAGGAGTTTGCTCATTACTAGTGCTGAGATAAGTAGGGATAGTGTATTTTTATCAAAACAGTTCTTGACGCGATTAATCTGAATCAATTTGGCCATGCATGAGGAAACTAGAGTAGTAATGTGATTGTCATACGTTAAATGCGCATCAACTGTAACTCCCAAGTCTTTCGCGGAGGAAACAGGCTTGATGGTCTTCCCTAGGAAACTTAGGGACATGTCCGTAGATATTCTCTGCAGCATTTGCCAATGAGAAGGTATTTCGTCTTTTTTGCTTGGCGGAGATCTTCATTCAGATGCTGTTTTGCTAGACCCACGTCTTTAATAGAGAATGAGATGAACATTTTAGAGTCGTCCACATACGACTCAAGCTGACAGTGTTGTAAGGACGATGGCAAGTCATTCAAGTAGATACTGAACAATAGTGGCGATAGTATTGCTCCTTGTGGCACGCCATAGGTGATGGGGGGTTGTGAGAATACTGTTGCACCGATGCGAACACACTGTGACCTTCCCGATAAGTAGTTTTTGAACCAGTTTTATTGTTCTTATAAAGTTATTCTTATGAAAAAAGCGTGTATTATATATATCTTCAATTTCACACTTCAACTCTAGTATACGTTATCAGTGGAAGTAGTTAACAGGGCCCCAATTAACCCTCTCCTTTAGATGGTTTCCGTCCCGCTCCCCCCCCCTTCTCTCTTTAATTCTAGATCTGTCAATTTTATATCGATTGAGATGAATCTTGGTAGGCAGTAAGTACAACCTTCCTAGAATATTAATCAATGGTCTAATTAGATTCAACCAAGCATTAATGTGCATAGTTAATTCATTTATGCAGCAACCTTGGAAATTTTTTGGCAAAAAAGGGCAATTACTTAAATCCTCAAAAAATTGTGGAATTAATAAAAGTCCAAATGAACCTTTTTATAATGTTGTAGGTAACATGTCTCCATGTTAGAACAACTTGCTTAATTGATAAAAATACCTATTTATTCACCAATTTTAGGAGGTCGACTCATTGGTATACACTAAAACAATTACTCTCTTCAATCTCGGCCACATTCTCTGAAAAAATCGAACTTTAATCCAAAATTTTGGTTCTTTTTCCTCTGGAAGAGTGGGGACAGCCACCTCATTTTTGTCAGGGATTATGCAAATTTCCATTCTTTATTCTCTCATATAAACATAGATTTTAGCCAAAGAGCGCGAGTTATATATGAATTATTTTATAAATTTATATAAATTATATCAAAAGTTTGAACATTCCATATTCCATTTCACGTACAAATGAGGTGCTTTAAGGTAACGCTCATATGCTTACTAAACTTATGTATCCTATATGAGGCCACCATTACGTTGTCAAGTGTTCCACTCCTTTTACATACCTCTCCATTTCTCGGGACTCTGTCTGTCTCCAAAGAACCAGGGTTGACATGTTTCGCAGGTTTCGTGGTTACTACGACCACGATAGCGAAAATCACCAAGATAAGATAATTTTTTCCCAACATTTCTTGTGTAGTCTCTCTCCCTTTGACCTCAGAGCTGCAAATGCAAAAAAAAACTCTGCTTGGAAGAAGAAATGAATGCTTTTGATGTCATCAGATAACTAAGACGTCACAGCTCATTCATTTTGCTTAGATTAAGAGCTAGATAAGTGATAATTATTGTGTTAGAGAACAAAGTATCATCAAATAGTTCGTCACTAGAACTTCGTTTTGAATTCGGGTTTCTTGTACTAAATTTTGAATCAGCAGTTCTAGAAAGTCCTGTTTGCATTCTTCGAACACTTTCTCCAGTAAAAGGAGCGGGATGTTGTTCAGTCTTTCACTACACTCTTTTTTTAAAAGAATATTGTTTTTCAGGCCCAGGCGGGATATTCTTATTTTTCTGCCGATTTTAGGCTGATATTCTTATAAAGTATATTCTTCTAAAAAAAAGAGTGTAGTGCTGTAGAAACAAAAACAAAAAGACAAAAGACAAAGTTGATAGCTTGACTCCATTCAAAGACACACTTGGCACTGATGACAACACGAGGCAGCACATTGTTTAAGTTTCACCTGAAACGGAATGTGTTTAAAATATATTTAGTTTCAAATGAACAATAAATAGCCGACGAAAAAGATGTTTTAAAGATATACCAGGTATAACCCTAATTTTCCTGTTTCTCTCGCAGTATTTTAGGTTTATCAGTTGCAGCTAAAGCTGTACTTGATATGGCTTGAATATATTTTTATTGATGCCCTTAAGCGCCCAGCGGGAGGTTTCCGAAGCTAAGTCCGCTCTGAATTCTGCATTGTACCCTATCTGTATCTATACGGGTCATTTCAGGAACGTTCAGAACTGGGCATCAGAGTTTCGTCAAAACACTGTTTTTGTTCTTTTCGTACAACAGATATAAAATCTTGAAATACATGAAGCAGACGTTTGTAGTTCTTTTTTTATTTATTTATTTAAACCATATTTGTTGTGGCGTTTGCTCAAGAGCAACAATGCTCATCTAAGGAACTCGCGCATGTTACATATACGAATAGCTGTAGTGCAGTGCATGGGTATAGACGTTCACCGACGTTTGTAGCTCCAGTTGTTGAACTTTGTTTCTAGGCTCTGGACTATTAATTTAACTCTTAATTTATCAGCGTCTTGGAGTTTTAACATAGTTTTTGCTATTAGATCTAGAAGGTACAGATAATGAGACAGTTGCCGGCTTCTTCCACATTGTACCTGTTACAAACAATCCCCTCCATCCCTCCCTCACTCACTGAATTTTCGAAAGTTATTGATGAGAAAAGTTTTTAAGGCCAAGTCAACACGAGTGCGTCTTCAGAAGCCTCCATTGTCTATAATCTGCGTTTTCAAAACCTGTTAGTGTGGACAGAGCAACTTTGGGGAGCCCAAACTAAACCACGGAAGCGTTTGCAATCGTTTGTGTGGACTGTTTGCGACTATCAACACAAACTCATGAAATGGCGCACATTTTTCAAACGAAACAGATTATTAGTATGTACCTTAGAGAATGATGAAAGTTACGTGAAATTTTGAAAATTTCAGGAAATGATCTTTCACGTTTAATCAAACGTATTTTCAAAGGATAATTTAACTTCAGACGCTTCGAACTTTTGTCTCAGTGGGGCGCGTGAAAAGGAAGGTTATAGTGAAGCGAGCTAAATTTAACCAACGTTTCCCTTTATATATGATGTATGTCGTATATTGTTCAATATAAAAGTCAAGTAAAAAGACCGACTCAACGAGTAATAAACTGCTATTTTGGTAACAACAAAAAGGAACTTTACAACATTTTTAAAATTAATTACTAAATTACGATGTTTAGTTTGTATTTGCGCTGACAAATCTTGAACATCTACCGAAACTCAGCAAGCACATTGTTGCAAAAACCTTCTGAACAATATTTTATTGATTATGGAAAATATTGCTGCAGTTATTATTTTGGGTCTAGTTTCCCAATCTTGTGGAAAACCTTTACTTCAGAAGGAGGACGTACAGAGACAAGAAGTAGGTGTCACTTGACTTTATTGTCCAGAAATATGAAGTTAATGCTGTGTCTGTTACTCATATATTCATAGCTGATGCCTAAACTTTGCTTCAACATGCAACAATTCTCATACCTACATCTCCTGAGTCAAGAAAATAGAATTCTAAAGTGAACATTGATGTATCCCATATTAGGAAAGTGCGCTCATAATGGTACTTATGTGAACTGGCTTTACACAGAGCCAGATGCATAGTTTTTGCACTCTTGTAGCAGAGGACAAACACAACAAATACGTTTTGCAATTGTTCTGCAGAGTCATAGATGCGTCAAACGTTGACATTTATATCAGAATACAAGCTGGCAGTCAGCCCTTCACGCTTTGTAACTGTTGTTTGACACTGACTCGAGATAGCACGAGTTTAAGGCAGTTCATTCATTGGTGACATTTATCCTCCGTAACCACGGTCTTTTTAACAACTCAGACTATTTAACAATTTAGGACATTGGTATTTAACGCCGTTCTAAACATGGATGTATGGCCAATCCAAAGTTATGTCTTTCTTCATCAAGTTTTATGGTAAACACTGTTGTAAAAAAGCTTTAGTTTATGTGTAGTGATATTTTATTGAAGGCCATTCAAAGAATATGGACTAAAGTTCAACAAGAAAGGAATATTGTTTGACATGCTTCTGATCATTAAATAGTTTATGGAAACCGCCAACAATGGGGAAATTCAGAGTGTGGGCTCATAATTATTTTCCTGGTGTTTTCTCTGCAGGATAGAGATTGTTATCAGCGGGAGAACTGAGTTAATTATTGCTATATTCCACAGCAACATCACAAGTTGCCATGATTTGCTGAATGTGCCTGCTTTCACCATTGCCGATAAATAATATTAAAAAAAATTAAAATATATATTGATATTTGGCAGAAATATCTTTTATTAAATAAATTAAAATAGTTAAATAATAATAATCAACTAAGTTAGATTTTAAATTTGCTGAGCCATTTTCTGTCAACTTCCATTCACCCCTTCACTGTACTTTCATAGAACTTATTAATTTTATTACAAACTTAAAATTATTAAAACAGAAAGTTTTAATCTGTGTTCCATCTAGTTACTTCCAAGCGTGTGGGATATACTCCAACTAGTTTAAATATAACATAAACATTTAACATTAACATTTTTAGTAGCAAATTAAATATGTAGATGTAGGTTATAACAGTAAATAAAATTCAAGTTTCGTGGTCTATTTGCATCGCGTGGTCATAGTATACCTGGTGACAACGACGAAAACCATCTGACAAAAAAGTACAACGCACTGAAAAGCCGTGCCTTATACTTTTTATCATATGGAAATAGTTGTAACAGACAAACGGGGACACGAATGACTTTATTTCCCTCGACAAATTTAGTTGCTTTCCCTTCGGTTCATCCGAGTTCAGTACCTGGCAGCATTTCATGAATGAAATTCGGTTTTCCCGAGTTCAATTAGACGCGTGTTTTGTATCTGTTTTTTTGTTTTAGTATCTTACAGCGAACTCAACTTGAATATTAAATGTGTTGAAGCACTCTTGCTTGTGCTTTGTTGGCGAATAAATGAACTCGTCCAATGCATAATGAACTCAAAATTTCTTCATACTGCACTCGGTGCAGTTTTCGAAATTCCTCATCAATTATACATTGAACTCGTTTATGCATGCACCGACAAAGCACACGTAAGAGTGATTTAATCTCTAATTAAACTTAATTAATTGGTAACTATAAATACAAATATAACTTTTGCCCTGAACAAGATACAAGCTGAAAAGGTAATAACAAGAAAAACGTAATGCGGATGTACAGAAACATAGTTGAATATACATTGTTTTTCTGTGCTCTATCAGAAAAAACAGTTTGTAAAGTTTAGGCTGTAATAAAAAGTAGCCAAATAATTAAAACTACAAAGTGATTAGGGTCGCAGTCTCTTACAGTTCGCCATCAATCTCAAACAGTTGGCATTTTAGCATCCAAAGTAAACCTCTGTTAAAGAGTATTAGGAGGCTTATCCTACCCCGCCTCCAGCCCAGGTTCTTCAAATAAATGATCTCAAATGTTTACCCATGTTAGAAATGTTCAAACTTTGATGATTCGTCCTACCGAAGGTACTCAACAACTGTTGCTATGAGCAAACCTGGCGGTTCTTTAGCTTTGTCAGATCTCTCAGAGGCGTTGAAAATTGTTTTATACATATACAGGTTCAGATTTTGAGGGTACCCAGATTTACTAACTAGAACATATTTGTTTTCAGTCTCTTGCACGAGGTGACTCTGACAACAAAGATGGATTACAAACGGCTCATCTCATGCAGGATAATAGCGTTGCACAAGATAATAGTGATATGCAACCGCAAGGGGCTTTACAAGACTCTTGTGTTGTGCAAGATGAAGGGGTTGTGCAAGATGAAGGGGTTATACAAGATGAAGGGGTTGGGCAGGATGAAGGAGTTATGCAAGATGAAGGGGTTATGCAAGATGAAATAGTTGTGCAAGATGAAGGAGTTATGCAAGATGAAGGAGTTGTGCAGGATGAAGGGGTTATGCAAGATGAAGGGGTTGTGCAAGATGAAGGGGTTATGCAAGATGAACGGGTTGTGCAGGATGAACGGGTTATGCAAGATGAAGGGGTTATGCAAGATGAAGGAGTTATGCAAGATGAAGGAGTTATGCAAGATGAAGGAGTTATGCAAGATGAAGGAGTTATGCAAGATGAAGGAGTTGTGCAAGATGAAGGGGTTGTGCAAGATGAACAGGTTATACAAGATGAACGGGTTGTGCAAGATGAACGGGTTGTGCAGGATGAACGAGTTATGCAAGATGAAGGGGTTATGCAAGATGAAGGAGTTGTGCAGGATGAAGGAGTTGTGCAGGATGAAGGGGTTATGCAAGATGAAGGAGTTATGCAAAATGAACGAATTGTGCAAGATGAAGGGGCTGTGCAAGATGAAGGGGATGTGCAAGATGAAGGGGTTGCGCAAGATGAAGGGGATGTGCAAGATAAAGGGGTTGTGCAAGATGAAAGAGTTGTGCAAGATGAAGGGGTTGTGCAAGATAAAGGGGTTGTGCAAGATGAAAGAGTTGTGCAAGATGAAGGGGTTGTGCAAAATGAAGGGGTTATGCAAGATGAAGGAGTTATGCAAGATGAAGTGGCTGTGCAAGATGAAGGGGTTATGCAAGATGAAGGAGTTGTGCAGGATAAAGGGGTTATGCAAGATGAAGGGGTTGTGCAGGATGAAGGGGTTATGCAAGATGAAGGGGTTATGCAGGATGAAGGGGTTATGCAAGATGAAGGGGTTGTGCAGGATGAAGAGGTTGTGCAAGACACTATAGATGTTCAGTTCAGTGGAGATATGAAAGATGAGGGAGCGGTCCAAGTTGTTCGTGCACAAGATAACAAGGCGGTTGTTTAGACTTGCTGCAAATACAGGTATTATTTGTCTCTAGAAGAAATTAATTCCCCTGCAGTTTTCATCCCAAACATGCTATTTTAATTTTGCTCTTTTGAGTTGTAATTTTATAACAGGTAAAGCATTCGTGAGATTTTTTTGTTGCCTTCTAGACGAGAGATAGAATTCCTGCAATTTCAATTCTGTAATTCAATGTAACTAAAATGCGTTTAATTATTTCATGTAATGACCTGAAAGTGTAGAACCACCGGGAAAACATATTAATTAATTCTAATTTGACTTTCTGTTTCTTTTCCCAACAGAGGCTAGAAGACACTGATGCGATTCCATCTTTTTAAAGTCATTCGCAGGATATAGAATTATATAATGAAGACTATGTAGACAGAATATAGGCTTAAAGTAGTTTATAGTTAGTAATAAAGTTATGAAAGGATTGCTGTGTTTACCGTTGCAAAATATGGAATTAGATCGCAATCGCAATTGCAATCGCAATTGCAAGCACAATCGCAATCGCAATTGCAATTGCAATCGTAGTTGTAATCATAATCATGAGCATGGTTGGCGCAGTCGGTAACATCTCCGACTCCCAACCAGAAGTCCCAGGTTCGATCCCCGGCCTTCCCGAGGAGCTCTGAGGGTTGCATTTGTGCGACCTTCTTTCGCCACACCGTCCGTGGACAGGGATGTTAAGCCGTTGGTCTAGTCTCTCGACATTCTATCGGGGGACTTAAAAGAACCCACACACTTGTCGATAGGAGTAGGCTAATGCCGGTGTTTTGGTCTTTATACTGAGGGCACTACTCAACGTATCAGACAGAACTGTTGTGAACCGCATTCAGCGGTCTGGCTAAGCCCCTCAAACTGCTGAACCCTTGTACTTCATGTAAACAGGTTGCTGAAACGCCCCGTGGGGAGCACCTGTATATATCTGTATCTGTATCTGTATCTGGTAAATATATCTGTTTTGGCTGAGGGATTGTCAAAACATTAACAGTTTGGCGCGAGAAGCTAAGCGAAGAAGAGATTTATTCATTTTATATCTCGACCGAACGACGAGTTATCAACTAGCATAAATCAACAAAAGAAAACAGCAAGCCATTGACGTGTATTGAGACGACGGTGCATAACATAAATACAATCGTACGCTGATTTGTTCTTGTCATTTCACCAATTTGGTTTACTTCAATGTGCGACCCGCCTCTATCAAACTTGACTGTTGACATCCTGCCAGGATATACTGAAACAATTGAACGCAGTTTTGTTTTCCTGGTTACTGTTGTATATACAGCTTAGGAGTCGGAAAGACCAAATGTGCAACAAAATACTATATATGTTATCAATGTGGGCACTTTTTCTTACTGTTTTGTTAGTTCCAATCATTCACTCCATCTAGCCCAAGCTTTCTTGGCTGCCTATCCCTCATCATAAATATAGTCCTAGCTTTATTATTATTATTTGATCTTTGGCACAAATGGAAACTTTTACAAGTTTAAATTTTGGGCGCAAACTGGTCATGACGTCGTAATATATTCTTATCAAATATAATTTTTACAATTGATAAAAACAAATGTTCAAA
>JANVCH010068088.1:0-10486 GCA_025505405.1 Epizoanthus rinbou | reverse complement strand
TGTAACAGTATGTACAGTACATGTAACAATACAGATGTAGTACGGCAAATGCAAGTTGACATGTAAACAGTACAATTTATGTAACAGTATGTACAGTACATGTAACAATACAGATGTAGTACGGCAAATGCAAGTTGACATGTAAACAGTACAATTCATGTAACAGTACAGTACCTACATGTAGTACTGTACTGCAAATGTAAGTTTACACGTAAAAATCACTACATCTTGATACTCTTTAGAATAATGGCACCAATGGTTGCCAGTTACAGTATGTACTGTACAGTACATATATATAGTACTACAAATGGCTGTATTAATAATGTTAATAATTTGACAAGAAACTAACTTGCTTACATATGTATGTAAATAACTGAAAATAAACAACGTGTACATCCTTACATTTATTACTTGACGTCCTTTCACTTATCACCCCAACAGACTGTTGCTTGTTGTTAACTAAGCTAAGACAAGCTTTGTCCAAAGCAGTGGAGTTTTCTGTGATGACTGACAACTCTGGCACCGATTCGACTGGAACAAGTGGCCTTTTATAATCTTTATTATAAAGACTATGATTATTATTATTATCTGTGCGGTCACACCCAGTTGGACTATCATCGATAGTCATGGGATTAGTTCCTGCACCTGCAGGCCTAGCATTCCTTGTGCTGCAGTAATCCTGTGAGATATGAATCAGGAAAACAGAATCTGTTACTATTTAGCTACGCATTCAATTGCCTGGAATGCTCAGTTCATCAGCTTAGCTTTCAGGTTGTCCACAAAATTGTGAAATAATGCCAAATTAAAATGAAAGGGGCTAAAATTGCCAAATGGTAATTTAAGGCATAGCTGGGGGGGGTGAAAGGGTCTGCGAATCGACGGATTTAGCCAAAAAATCGGTTCGGATTTTGGATTTAAAAAAAACTTCAGCGGATTTGCAGATCTAAAAATGAAAGGTGGATTTCAGATTAAAAGCGTTTTCCTTGCGGATTTGCGGATCTTTTTTATGTTTAGGCCAAACACATTGCAGATTCGGATTTGACTCAAAAAATTCTCTGGATCGGCGGATTTTCCATGAAATTTGCGGGGATCAGCGGATCTGATACCCCCCTTTCACCCCCCCCCCTCATAGCTTGCACTAATCTTGGGATTATCACTGGGTCCAAGCAGAGGACTGAGTGCAGAATTGGCTGAAACATGGGATTCCAGCAACCAGCTTTTTCTCTTTAATTACTTCATTATTAAATTTGTTAATACATAATTATTATATAATTATATGTGAATACATGTCAGTATACTAAGTAAAATCTGCCTCGCTTAAATCTATGATTGAAGAAGCCAGCCAACACATTGCTTAACAGAGCCAGCACTTAACTCCAGTTTCTGTAGCACGAAATGACTGAGAGTATTACTACTCCCCCCTCCCCCCTGGATGGGATGCTAGTCCATCACAGGGTTACCCGGCAGCATTTTCTTAGGTTTATCCCCCAACAATTTGCCAGGGGCACATTACTTTATACACCTGGGTGAAGAGACGCACTGTGAGAATAAATTAACATCTTGTCCAAGGGCATTACATGATGCGAGTGCCAGCAGCCAGGCTCAAACCATCAACCTAGTTTTGGTCTCAAGTCCAAGGTGCTAACTCACTAGGCCACCATGTCAAAAGGTTATTCATTGTCAACTAAATGTTGGATAAAACAAAGCTATATAAATTATATTTCTCACGACAATTTCTACTCACCACACTTGCAGTATTTGTTTCAGTGGTTCGACACGTTTTGGACATCAAGTCTTCCCCTTCACTGGCCGCACATAAATCAATCTTACCATCACCAATGGCACTCTTTATAGACAATTTATAGTATTGTTCTAAAGCATTTGATGGGAGCTGGGCTGGTGTCAGGGGGGTCAGGAAAACTCTTGCCGTGAGCAAGCACTGTGGTTTACAAGGTTTCTGCTTCACTGCTTTGGGTGGTACAGCTAGTGTCCGTTCTGTTACACATCCACTTGGTTTGTCCTGATGATCATTCATAACTATGATAGAAAATCATCTGGCATTATAATATCAGAACTGGAGAGATATCTTTACAAGTCAAACAAAACACTTGATTTACTAATATATCAATAAGTAATGGAAATTTAAAACAAGTAAGTATTTTAAAAAAGTGATCAATATTTATGTACATGTATGTATAATTACGTATCAAAGCCAAAAGCTTTATGATGCTGATGACGGTGCCAAGAGTGCTCGATGTGATGGCAGACCAGTAACGTATAATTATATAAAATTGTTAGAATATTATGGTAAAAGCCAGGTAAAATTGATTAAAACAATGTAAAAATTTGAGTAACCTGACTATTGTGCTCAATGGCAATCTTCAGACTGATACATAAAACATAAAATGTAGTACTTAAGGTGGCCTTAAAATTAATTGCATTGATCAGCATAGTATTTGTTTTGTCAGCATTTCGTAAGTAATTCGGTTCTTTTGTTCGAAAGACCTAAAAAAAACCCGAATTATTTGGGAAATGCTCACATGAGAACATTAAATGCTATGTGAAGTACTACAGTTTATGTTTTACGCATCAGTCTGAAGATTGTAACTATTGTAACTATAAGTCCTGAAAAAAGGCATGTGACAAGTGGAGATTTAGCCCTGATTATGTCAACAAGCAAAATTATATATATATGGTGAGAATTGCGCCTTTACTTATTATAAAAATTATTAATTATTTTAATAAGACATTTTATTTTCAGACAGAAATTATATTTTTAGGCAGGGTGCTAAGTTTTATGTCCTAGGACATAAATAGTTCTGACTGCATGGGTTAATTTGACTTGTAGAAAGATCTCAACCCTCTGCAACATCAAAACAACAAAATTCTAAGTACATAAAGTGCCAGAAATCCCATCTCTCAGTATAATTATATAAGCATTTCCCAGAGAAAACAATGCCCTAATTAGACACTGCAAATCATTTTAAAGTAATCCTGAATTGCAAAACAGTTTGCAGGCAAAATGAAAGAACTTATTACACACAATTACTCCGAGATGTACGTTTTTGAGGTCCTAAACTATCACACAAGTGAAAACAGAACAAAAATATTTCCCTATTTTTGCACTTTGACAGGATTTCTTGGGCCTGCCAATCCCATCTTAGATTACAGCAACAGCAAGTTACTGTTCCTACACCACAGATAGTCAATTGTCAAAACAAAAATATGGCAAAGGGCCTGGAAATGGCAACTCACCGACATCATAATCCAAGATGGTGGACCTACATGTACAGTACGACTGTCAAAGTGCAAAAATAAGTCAGAAAACCTTTTTTTTTCTTGCACGTTTGTGTAATGTTTTTAGGCCCCAAAACCTGACACAATAATGAAGTGCAGCCACTTCTTTCACTTTCCCTGCTAAGTATTTTTCACTTCAGGTTCTCCTTTAAGTATTAGTAGTTTTAATAATTCACTCATTTCTAATTTTATTTCTTAATATATATAAACTTACTTCCATTCATCTGTTACTAAGCCACAGATCAGTTTTAAAATCGTTCGAAATAATCTTTCAATTGCTTCTGAACAACAGTCTAACCTGTAAGAAATACAAAGTAACACATAAGTTCAAACGACAATCTACTGAGCACTATGTATATGTTCAAGAGCTTTTAGATTGCTAAACTACATGTCACATGATGCCTGTTGCTGCTATTTTGCCTCTCATAATAGGAACTGTTCGTTTCAACTGGTGCTTTGCATACAAAACCAGAGCTATTCTCTACTTCACTCACTCTGGCAGGCTACATTCTTCAAACTTCCTGCACAAAACTGATTTCAATCAGATAAACAAGGAACTAATTTCTTATTGGGAAGAGAAGGGAGCAGCCCTGAACTGCATCAAGTGTTGGGACTGTGCAAAAATACAGGGAAGTCTTCCAGCATTGAAAATCAGATTCTGTGAGATTGCTTGCCTCCAAGATGCTCATCTATGCACATTCAAGTATACAATGTACATGTAGATGAGTGCGAATGACATGTGCAGTTAAACAGGTATTGAAGTGGCAGAAGAAAGCTGCCAAGTCTGAGGGATGGGAAACACCCCCTTGTTGTAACAGCCTTGTACATGTATCACTTAGCATGTTACTCTAGAAAGTAGAGCAAAGTAGGCCTTTAAAATTATGTTATTTTCAAACAGCGCTTGCTTCATATTTTCAGTCCGTAACAGTCTCACACTCAAAATGCAGAAAATGATATGCCAAATAATTTTTAGCCTGTCCTCAGACGCTAATTTTCCTTTGCTGCGAGAAAGGATCTCTCACAAGGAAAAACAAGTCTGACACCCTCAAGCCTTAATGGCGTCCTTGTTTACTCCCGCCTCTCCATTTGCATAAATTGAAATAATTATATTAAACACGTTGATTAACCAATAAGCGCACTTGTAAGAATGCATGATATGGAACGTGTATGTTGTCACCTTGTCAAAGAACTCGCACGTCTAACATTATTTATAATTTATTTAATTTGAGTTACCTTTATTAAAAACTATTGATAGCCGATCAAATAACCATTTCACAAAGCAGTCACACAGCTAGGTTTCAATTGAGCAGAGCGCGAACTGAACACGGCAAATCTTGAAGTTTCCAAGTTATGGCTAATCATGGTGCTACAGGCAAGAGCCAACTCCGACAAAATCAATTGGGTTGTTTCCAAATTTTGTACAAGTAGCAGTGATGTTTGTTGCTGTTTTCTCTCTGGATGTGAACTGGTGAATAAGAACTATTAAAAGAAGGAGAAATTTGTGGTTGAAAAACTGAACAATGTGTGGCACTGTCTGACAGAAAATAATTACACAGTCATAGTTTAGTTTCTATTCTTTTCTTGCAGTTCAGTATTCTATAAAGTCCTGTCATTTATCAGCTATCTTCTGAACAACGTAATATTAAAATTGCTATGAATTGCAACCCAGACTTTACTGACAAATGGTCGAAGTTCGTGAATCCTGCTAAACCAGTGGCGAAATTAGGCGATATTTTCTTTACTACAAACGCCTGTTCGAAGTAATAAAATGGGAATAAGTGATTTCACCTCGGACTATATCACGTGTACAATCGCTAGCTTACCAAATGTTTGTAGCATTAACACTGTCAGTGAGTTTAGTGAGGTTTCCCCAATAATATTCTTTTGGTTTTGCTCGCTGCTTAATATTTTCCTACATCGAAAATTATCAAGAAGTGATGTGTATACGATGCCGAAAAGACGGTTTTCCTGCTCTTCCTCATGTTCTTCAGTAGAAGCACCTCATCCTGCATTAGACTTTTAATATAGCTGTAGCAGCGCAATCATCGACACAATCGGATTTTTATTTATCGAATTATTATTTTCTAGGTCCTCGTGGATCAGAGAGGCAACAGAAGGCGCTATCTGGAACACAAACGACTTGACATAATTCACACACATGTCTCGCTTTGTAAGAATCGAAAACAACACATTTTCTTCCTCAGGACAGAGCGAGGGGATTTTAAATTTTGTTACTACTTGATTTACAATGGAATGAAACTGATCTTTCGAAAACATTTTAAATGACAGAAAGCGTCAACAGCATGTCTAATTTGGATTTTGAAGTCTATTGAACTCCACCGCCGGCTACGCGACCCAGTTTCACACCTCTGGCATAAAAAATATTTATGCCACTTTCTGATTGGATTGGAGGTGACGAGCCCAGCATGACTGCTGGAGACACCTCTAAGGCTTGAGGTTGTCAGACGTGTTTTTCCGCATGAGAGATCCTTTCTCACTGCAAATGAAAATTAGCGTCTGAGGTCAGGCTAAAGAATTTTTAATAAATTTACCGAATAAAGATCTCAGATTCCCTAAATACTTGTGGCCAATTGTGCCCTTGATGCTGGAAAAGACTCAGCTCAGCACTCTAACTTTTGCCTCCAGGAATTAGAATGTCTGTATTTACTTCTGATGTGGCCTCTATAATGAACTTTAGTACATACTACGCGGGAATCTCCTTAGATGGCGTAATTTGATCGGTTCGCTATCTCGGGCTAATGGGCAGTATCCACTCGGGATAATGTTTGTAAATTAAACTGACCTAATGGAGCCGCGCGCGGTTTCCAAAACTCAAGTAAAATTACCAAATAAATCAATAAAATTGCATTTTTTGCATTATATGTGATTTTTCCCACGTAGTATGTACTAAAACAATTATTCACCTCAGGCTCAGTGAATAGTGAGGAATAGCCTATTCCCCACTATTCACTTCGCCTTCGGCAAATAATTGTTAAGTATTAGTATAAATTATTTAAAACTGAAGTTCTAGGGAAGGAAGGGAAGGGAAGGGGTGATAGCCAAACCCGACGATTGTGCTGAAATCCCACGTTAGCGGCCCCCTAGAGAATCAGAGATTTACTCATTTTAAAAACAACAACAAAATTATTTGAACACCACACACATAAAACAGAAATACCCTTTGCTGATTTTCTGTACACAGCTATCTCAGAAACGGTTGACAGTGTGGTGCTGTGGAAGGAATAAATTTCTAGTTAAATTGCAACTAGGTACATGGATCATCCAAAGTTTAAGCTCTTCACTGCGGCAACTTATTTTATTCAAACATTTTGGCAACCCACATTTCCTTTCGGTCGTCGTATTCACTATTGTACAATGTCGACCTTGTACACAAGGGAATCTGAATAACGATGGAAAAACAATGGGTCACTCCACATAATATACGCTGGTCTTGACCAATCACATGGCATTGTTTTATTATATTCTGCTTCTGGTCCACACAGGTCGTTTGAGCTACAAACCCAAAGTACTTCAACAAAACCTTTACATGCATACATGCACATTGTATATAACACCAAGGTGCACTGGTTATTATACAACAAAATACAGTAACATCTGAGATGCTGCCGTTTGTATATTGGAAAATAGTCTCACCGGCTAAGCATCTTAGCAATATTTCTAGAAAAATATAATTATACTATAATCTTGGAATTTGTATCATTTTATCACCCTCACTCTGCGACAAAGCAGTGGTGGATTAAGTACCTCTCGCCCATTTTCATTCAAAACGTGATCAAAGATGCATCTAAATGTGGTCAGCTGATGAAAAATGGCCAAATTTAATAAGCATACTGACTATAATATGGTTAAATCAAACTGGCAAACATGTACATGATGAAAGGGTACTGAGTACCAGTAATAGAACCTTGTGAGGTTTTCGTTTCATATGTTGGCTAACTTATATAACGTGCAATATAACGTCTGGGTTATGCTCCATATCTGACTTTATAATTGAAAATGTATTAACATTTCAATATTTTTAAAATATTCCATTTTAATAATATTTTGTCAGAATAAAAATAGCGTGACAAACATAGCAAAAAAGACCAGACAATCATTTATAGTTCTCAAGTCAGTATTTGAAGGACCATTCAAACAGATTGAACATGTTGGTCCAACACCATCCAGCATGTTGGTCCAGCACCATCCAACATGTTGGTCCAACACCATCCAACATGTTAGTCCAGCACCCTCCAAAATGTTGGTCCAGCACCATCCAACATGTTGGTCCAACACCATCCAACATGTTGGTCCAACACCATCCAACATGTTGGTCCAGCACCATCCAACATGTTGGTCCAGCACAATCCAACATGTGGGTCCAACACCATCCAACATGTTGGTCCAACACCATCCAACATGTTGGTCCAACACCATCCAGCATGTTGGTCCAACACCATCCAACATGTTGGTTTAGCACCATCCAAAATGTTGGTCCAGCACGATCCAACATGTTGGTCCAACACCATCCAACATGTTGGTCCAACACCATACAGCATGTTGGTCCAGCACCATCCAAAATGTTGGTCCAACACCATCCAACATGTTGGTCCAACACCATCCAAAATGTTGGTCCAACACCATCCAGCATGTTGGTCCAACACCATCCAAATGTTGGTCGAACACCATCCAACAGTGTTGGACACAACATGTTGGATCTGTTTGAACACCATGTTGGATGATGTTGAACTATGTTGGATGTTGTTCGACAATGTTGAATCAAGTTTGATTCAGTTCAAACTTTCCATCCCTTGCTTTCCATCCAACATCGTCCAACATCTTCTTGTGCATGCTCTGTATTTGATACATCATTAGATTGTGTCATATTTGTGATAAATATTGCGGGAATATGCACTCTTTAACAAACTCTGTATCAAACATGTTGGATGGTGTTGGATTCATTTGCACACTTCCCAACCAACACCGTCCAACATCGTCCAACATTGTTGGACCTCCTCTCTACTCTATAAGTTACTGTAAATTGAGATCATGCATGGACAGTATAGTGGCAACCTGTGATGCCTTCAATGCTTTCAGTTCTGTCTGTGATTCCATAATGTGCATTTGAACATATTCAATTCCCATGGAAAGTGCGCAATATAAATGCAATACCATCACTAGCTGAGACAAACTGCACACAATAACAAAGTTCTCCCAAATCAACTGAGTTGAATATTAAACACATTGACATTTTTGACAAGAGAAAAAATGGTTGCTTAGATCACAGTAAAGTAACTTGTGTACAGGTCAAATATCTTCTCACTATGTGAAGTTAAAAGTTGTCCCCATTGAAGAATCCAAATTTATGTGTAGAGTCGTAATTTGTCACTGGATGACACAAGTCCTAGATTCATTCACATTATTGTCCCTGTGCTCTCTACCATTGATTTCAGCCTGAGAAACAGCTAGCGATGCTAAATATGCCTCCCGGTGTGAGCGTACCATGTGGTTAGAATAGTCCGGTGGAGAACCCCTTCCATGACGCTCTCTTTTTCCGCTATGACCATCCACAGGCTGCTCATATAAGGTGTCATCAGGATAATCTGCTGGTGGCAATGTCCTCTGGGGGTGCCTGTGGTTCCTGTGTACTTCAACTGCTAAATTCTGTTTTTGCGGCACTTCCTTCCTGGACTTTAAACCTCGCCTCTCCCATTGTGGGCTGACATATCTCTGTTTCTCTCTATCATTGGTTTGAGCTGAATCACTTTCTGAGCTGACACTCAGTGTTGAAGCACTGTCTGTCTCACTGTCACTGTTTGATGTTGTCTGATCGCCATCAATTCCCCTTGCTATTAGCCTATGGTTCTCAGGTCTGGGTCGTGTTCTGGAAATCCGTCGGGTTGGGCTGTCTTCAACATCTTTCTTTAATGAGGCAGATTTTCTTCCAGTTTGTCTTGTAGGTGGCATCTTCTTGGTTTTTTTGGTGAGCATAAGTTGGCATTGCAAAGCATCAGCTAGCTTGCTAACAATTCTTTCGTTATGCTCCTTGTTGACTTCACCAGTTGATGACAGCACTGCTAGGGCATTCTTGTAATACTCCACCGCTCTATCATACTGTCCCTGGAGAAAACTCACAGCAGCAAATCCTTCAGATGCTTGCCAGTGTCCTTTCTTGTCGTCAGAGTCTTCAGCTGCTTGGATGGCATTTAAAAAGCTTGAGGCAGACTTCTCAAAGTCACCCATCTGACTATATGCAAAGCCCATGTTACAGAATGTCTGTCCTTGAGCTGCCCTGTTGCTCAGTTCACCTGAATAAAAGATTAACACATAAAATATACCTTGGAATGCCATGTTGCGTTATTTATACGTCCAGTAAATAGATGATCAATTTTCACTGAAAAAATAGCTACTTAATTAAAATTACCAAGATATGTGATCTCTGCTGTACAATGTACATCTATTGCTAAACACATTTTAAGGTATTAATTTGAGTTGGTACCTAACTCATTGCTGATTTCTGGCAAAGATATATTACCACTTTACATTAACTCAGCAGCCCCTTGTCCATTACTGCGGCATTGACTGCTTAATAGTGATTTGGCTGTAGTATTGTCTGATCCCCACTAGAAAAAACAATTCCATACTCTTGACTAACAACTTTCTTGAAGTTGTCAGTAATGACTCTTGCCAAACATATTTTATTGATTAATACGAGTTGTAGTTCACAGTTGATATCCACAGCTGACAGGAAGTACACCCAGTCTTGCCTGCTATTGGTAACAGGGGAAATTGATCAAATTTGAATTGTATGGAAACATTGCATCATTGCACGTAACATTGCAGAAGTAGAAATTATCCAATGTTACTGGGATGACCATATATACATGTTATAAACTACATGAAAAATTATGTGCAATATTGCATGCAATGTCGCACTGTATGTATAGGCCTTTACAGGGGTGATACCAACTTTCTATAAGGGGATTTGAGACCCAAAGGGTTAAATGTTTCTTTTCCATTCTCTTGGTGATGCATTTTCTCGTGATTTGAGCAGAGTTCTGGAATTTCTGAGTTCTAGCAAGAAATAATGTGTGAAAGAGTTTGTTATGCCAGATGGCATTTGTAAACAACCAACATTTCCTCACACCTTCACCCACCCCCACCCCCCCAATAGCACCCCCCTGAGTTT
>JANVCH010068077.1:0-10489 GCA_025505405.1 Epizoanthus rinbou | reverse complement strand
CGCTGTTGATCATATCCATATGTAAATAGCGCTATATACATGTAAGTATTAAATTATTATATTATTTAATATCATAGTGTTCGTGGCACTTTACAATTACAAATAATTTTATGCTAAAATAAGCTTACAAACAGTAAGAACAATATACTAAATTAAAAATACTATTAAATTTAAATATTATAAAAGGTTACAGAGAAGGTCCTGGACTGTTTGAAAGACTCACATTCTTAAAATCTCTTTCAATCTTCCATCTGTTCTCTTATTAAACTTTTCAGCAGCACTGCTGAGTTCAAAGGAATTACGTTCACTCTGAGATGTTTCATACACTCCCAACACAACACCACGATCGATGACAGCCTGCTTGGAGACAAATGCCTGAAATCAGTACTTAACAGTTACATTCATTGGTCAATGAACTGAGATATTTTAAAATGTTATTGAAGGTACATTTAATCACAACACATGTAAATTAACTACCAAATGAAAAAAGACCTGGTGGTCCAGTGGTTAGTGTTTCAGATGTTAGAGGGTTTGATCTTGGAATTTGTTGGCACTTTGTATTGCATAATACATGACTGTATATATTATTTATCCTTGGCAGGGCAAGACAAAAGTTTGAAAGCCACTTGTCCTTCGGAGAAACACAAGAAATATTTTCTTGTCCAAATTTAAAAGTATTTTGAAATCTTGCCTGAGGCATGGCTGTATTGCCTGAGGCAAGGCTGTATTGCCTGAGGCATGGCTGTATTGCCTGAGGCAAGGCCAGCTTCTCATGGAGGAAAAGGGTGATCAGCAAAAGCATGAGAAGAGATGACGAGTAAAACTTGTTAAAATTTATAGGAAATCAAACTTTGCTACTAAAATAAGACAATAATTTTTATGATCTCACTTTGCAAGTATTTCTTTTTATTGACGAATGAAGTTAGGAAACAAAACATCCCCTTGACCGAATGGACAAGTTTAGTTGGAGCTGTACTTGTCCCTACCTTGGCCATCAAAAAGTTTACTCTCACGGTACTTCTCTTTACCCATATCTAGCAACCTAATTTGTTGAGTAAGAAACCAGACAAAATACTAGTTAGAGGTAACCCTTCGATGCATCACAATCTTGTCTAGGGGAAAGTAGTCCCAGGGGTTACTCCAATATAAAAGTGATGGGGAGGTGCAAATGAAGCTATAACTCCAACCCCCCAAAAATACTGTGTGTCAAAACTATACCCAAAAAATACTGTGGGAGGAAAATTATATTTTCTTGTATGTGACAGCTTCCCTGTTTCCAACAAAAGTTGTCACAGACTACTAACTACAAATTTTAATACTACAGTACAGAATATGATTACCCAATAACTTCTCAGTTTATAGGACATTTTCTGATTCCTGTGACGTGGTATCTGAATTGAAATGTGTGTGGCTCTAGCAAAGGGAGTTATTTCAGATAAATGGGTGGATCATGAAAATGATATATTTTCAGTGCAAAAAGATAAATAAATGGCAGCCAGAATCTTACAACCCAAAAGATAGTAGGTAAAAATTTTAAATCATCAACCCAAAACATTTAACCAAAAAACACCAAAATCATAAATTTCAAACCCCCCAAAATCCTATATGATGATTATTTCCTCGTGTACAGAACACAGCTCAACACAGATGACGTCATACTCGAAAACTAAGAGAGAAATATATAGAGTCACCCAACCATAACTAACACCTAAGACAATAGCGACGTCTTCTGTGTTCCGTACACAAGGAAGGACCCTGTATGTTTGTAATGGCCAGACCAAAAACTAAATGTGGCCCCCACCATCAGTATTCTCATGTGAATAATCACCTCTCTAACAGCAGTTACAGTATGTTCAAGATTAACTCTGCTGCAATACTTACAGTGACACTCTCATGTAAGGCAGATCAAATTATAATGTACACCATTAGTAATGGAACTGCTGGTAAAACAGTGAACTAGTTTTAAGATGTTTTAAAATAAAGTTGCTCCTGCCTATATCTGCCTCTCGGAACTACTGGTTGCGCAGTATGCACTCTGTGAACATCTAGTATCAAGTTGCTTAATAATAATAATAATAATAGACTGTATTGATGTGTCAATGTGTTTAGCTAATGACAGCTAATTGAGGACACTAGTAATACAAAAAGAAAAGAAAATCTAAACAAAGAATAAGAATTACCTATTTATAATGTGATCTTGAATGGGTGTTTCTATCGTTCTATGGTTATATATAGAATTATATGGTTCTTTGGTCCAATCTGACCAATGGTTCTATGGTTGTATAGTGTATATATATGGTTCTTTGGTCCAATGGTTCTATGGTTGTATAGTGTATATATATGGTTCTTTGGTCCACTGGTTCTATGGTTATATAGCTCTAAGGTGCTGTTGTGGTTCTATAGAATGGATCAGTCACATGTCACATGCTAAAACAGCAACCTTGAACCTGCTTCCATCAAATGATCAATCCATGCTGCTCTACATACATCATTACATGTACCGGTACATAGGGAGACATGTTTTGAAAACATTGAAGTAAACAACAAGCCTTTAAACACTGTACTGATACATTTGATGTGTTAAAGATACCTAAACATGATTCCTTCGTCTCAATATAGATACGTCAACTCAATCCGTCATACGATCAATCTTCGAGACAGTGACTGGGTGAAAGTACTGCAGAGTACTGGCATGATTTTTAAAATGACGCATAGGGGAGCCCTGTTGCAAAATATCTTATTATCAACACTGTTATTACCTTGGCTTTATCAGAGCAAAACCTCTTCCATATTCCAGCAATGGGACGTCGACAAATCAAGCCTAATGGTGCACGAACAGACCATACTACCTTCGAACCACGTCTGGCCGCCATGTTTTCATGATTTCTGCCCCAAGCTCCCCGGCGCGGCTAGCTTATACCAAAAGAGGACTGGAGCGAGTTTGTGGAAATCTAGCTGGAATACTGAAACTTGAAACATTGGGATGTCGGGATTGCGGACTCACGAAATGTAGACCAAAATAATAAGACGGACTAAACAAATATGGTATAACAGCGGCTGAAATACCAAAATATAGACGTCAAAGAAAATTGTACGGGTCTCGTCCCCAGATCTCATTTAGGAATTTTCGATCAAAATGACAAAAAATGTACAGAAACATCAACACCATCATCATCAACAACAACAACAACAACAAAAGTCCCTTTAACTACACTTAGATTTCCAAATTACAATACGAATAAACAAAGATAGAACTTAATATATAAGGATGAGTGCTGGGAGTCCAGAGGTCAATATACAACACTGCAAGCTATTCGCAGGTCGTTATGGAGCCGATGTGGCAACGGCGCTTCGAAAACTGAATTGTGTTCAGTTAACTGTTAACTTGCAATGTTGTCCTTGATAGTGCGGATTTTTAATTTATATTTTTTACGTTTCATCTGTTGTTAATTTTGTTCGGCTACTTCTCAACGTGTCTGGTGATTCTGGACCAGTTCATATGCCGGACTTATTCCCGCCGTTCCGTGTTTCCTACTTCAAACTTTTAGCAAAACACTGCACTCATCCTCTAAAAATATTTGTTTCCTAACCAATTATAACCAGCATAACCCAAAAACATTTCACTGCTCACCATCAACCCTCTTCCTCTTATAGATTGTAAGCCAGTTTGCGCAATGCGAGTGGCCCGGAAAACGAGCGCGTCCGAAAACTGAATATTTGAAAAATTGAAAACTTGCAGAGCACTAACGATTCACAGAGGCAAATGGTGGACTCTCCTCGCTCTAGAAAATACTTTGATTGGTCGATTCCTTAATTGTAGTTATTTTTTTATTACTGAAAAAGTTTCCTTCAAACCGAATTTGTTTACTAACTTCAATACATGTAATGTGGCGTCTATAGCGTCTCTGCCTGATGCCGAAACACAGCTAGTCAGAGTGAGAGGGGTAGGATGCGAGAGGAGACGCTCTCTGGTAAAATGAGCCCTGAAATAAAATTCGACTTATGCCTATAAATATCCTCTATTAGATTGAACATTTTTGCAAGGCCATGTTCAATGTTTACATTAACTAACAACTTCAGTTCTAGTCTTGTTCACATATTAACCAAAACAAAGTAAAATGTTCTACAAGTTTTGTGCCGATTGATTTGGACAGGGTTTTCAATATACAGTCACTGGTGGCAGCAATATTCGGTGCAGTACGCAGTCAAGATTTTCGATTCGGAAAGGTATCTGCATGCAGCAAAGACAAACGCAATTCATATCATTTCCAATGGCATAGCGAAGTGTAAGTAGAGATTTTTCTGTCAAGTTCCAAAACTACAACTCAAACGTTTCTCATATGCTGCACAACAGATATTACAACTTCCAACTAATTGGATTTTAGTTACGTTCCTCGCTTTAAAAATAAAACAATCCTGAGCAACGAATTGTCAGACTCTTTGCTGATTTTAGACCCCGATTTTAAACGTTAACTTTTATTGATACACGTGTATTCCTGGGACCCCCGGGATGGTTTTGGACGAGGGAACTTTTGATCACACACCCTAGCCACTTTTTCGAAAAACGAAGTTAAAACGTATTGCAGTTCAAGCACGAAAATTCGGTATAAACTACAATTTCAAATTTAGTCATTTTAGCCTGAACAAATTGATACATGTCGACACAATCGATAGTTTTAGACAAATTTCCAAGCCATTTCACGAGATCTAACGGCATTCGATATTTGCCCTGTGACGCATGTTCCTGGACCACCCAAGCACGCTCATGCTTACTTGCTCGTTATAGCTAGGAGCTCTTTACTTTTAAACGTGGTTCGCCCTCCCTGTAACGTACTCACATCATCTCGTCGACATTATAAGAAAGCACAAACAAGAGACGAGAGCGGGAGACGAGCGCTTCAATTTACACACCTAATTTTATTTTGGTTTATTACATCTATTTTATAAAAAGGAAATACGTTATTCTAAGTTCTAAAGACTATAACATTTTGATATTTAGAAAAACTTTTCGGTATGAAATTATTTATTTTACATACTTTAATTTATCTAGGAATCTATTTCCATGTTTTACTTTAGGTATTTGATACTGTTTTAAATATAAAAAGTTTTCTGTCCATTTCTTCCATTAATAAGCTTTCGTTACCTCAAAGTTGTCCCTTTTATAAACTTTAAAGTTTCATTCTCACGATAAAAGGATGAGACGAGGCTCATAATATCGACCAATCACAGATGTTCCAGTTAACTTTAAGCTCACCCATTGGTCGATATTTTTAGACCTCAAAGTTCCCCCTCTTATCGTGAGAAAGGAACTTTAATTTCAAAAGTTCTAAGATTAACGACGTGTGCTACCGACATAATATTTATAAAACTTTCTAGTGCATAAAAAATTGACAGCCTTAATTGCAGTTATCTCAGTAAACACTGACTTCACACTGAAAAAAATGCTCCAAAGCGTGTTATCTGAACAAAACGAAATTATGGTTCTAAAATAATTTGTATTATTCTTACTTCCTTTCTGAAAATTACCAAGAACTGAAGAGAAGTCGTGAAATTCACATTGAATGTGGCTATCAATGTTAAAGCAGAGGAGACAACCGAGAGAAGAGGGCATTTCAATTTCTGGGAGAATTTGTTTTCAACAACCGAGCCCCGTGACCACATAAATGTGGCCAATTTTAAGTAACTTTGACTAGTAGTACTACACATATTGGTCCAATACCTTGCAAAATATCTGTAAAACGGACGCAATACCCATCACGCTTTGCGGACATGGTACAATACGGTGTAGCTTTCAAAGTCATTTTTTAAACAATTGTATCAGATCGAATATACTTTCAATTTGTATCACTACATTTTATCATTTCATACGCTTTCTTCAGCATTCTAACTCTATTATTTCATAAACATATTCTCCGGCTTTTTACAACATCTGACCTTCCAGATCCCCTTATAAACATGTCGCGAAAATCAGACGTTCACCAAGAAAACAGTCGGATGTAGTCATTGAAGTTATCGGCGAGTTATGATACTTGCAAAATGGAATATATTTGTCTTACAAAATATTTTTAAAAAACATTTTCTTCATAAAAAATCTGACTTTGAAACTCAAACCAAAATGGAGCAAAAGTTTTCTTGTTTGAGTGCGCTTACCACAAGCTCTTACCACAATTAAAAAACCACTTTCATTATTGTTATTGTTATTATTAATGTTGTTATTGTTATTATTATTGTTATAATTTTTTGAAACCAAAAATACCACCTTTTTAAGATAGTGCGAGCTCAGGAAATGATTGCCGCCATAAAACCAACTTTTCAGAACACACATGGGGCATTGAAAACTGATCACAGTCCTAATGACCAACAAATGGTCACACTTTGGGTTGTACCCAGAAGAAGCAGCACTCCTTGGCCCAGTTGCACGAAAGTTGGCTAATGTTAACCAAGGGTTAAACTTTTATTACACGATAGGGCCTGTTACTTCGTTATAGAGTGATTTGGGTTGTTATGTCAGTTTTATGTACCTGGGTTTCTGAGGAATGTTTCAATAATACTTTATAAGCACCAGGCCCCGGTTGTTCAAAGAGTAGATAGCGCTATCCAGCAGATAAATCCTTATCCAGCGGATACGTGCTAACTGTTTTGCCTATTTTATCCACTGGATAAGGATTTATCCGCTGGATAGCGCTATTCAGTCTTTGAACAACCGGGGCCTGGTACGTATTCCTTGATGAAGAAATTTCATTTAAAATTTGGCCTAACCCTGGGTAAAAGTTTTAAAACCCACTTTTGAGCACCTGGGGGTCTGATCTGACCACCCTACGACCAGTCCTCATATTTCCTCTGTGCATAATTGCTCTAGTCTTAGCTTGTCAAGCTACTCTGAATCTTCCTCCTCCTCTTCAGTGAGTTCCCTCGGAACCAAGATGGGTGATAGAAAGAATTGCGCTGAGTACCTGGTAGAGCTGCGTAGTTTCTCGTAGACACTCACTTTTTCCAGTCCCACTTTGGGTCTGACTCGCTTACCATCAATCAGCAGAGCACGCAGAGATGCACTCACCACTGCAGTTCCCATACCACTCTGAAGACTGGCTTTAAACTCAACCTGTGGTACAGAGTACAAACGTACTTATAAAAAGCTGACTGTAGAAGCTATAGCTTAGGCCCGTTTCAAACGGTCGAATTTCTGTCGCGTCGAATTCAATTGACACTAAATATTTTCCGCTTGACTGGCGCGGAACCTTTGATGCATTTCAATTCGACACGACAGAAATTCGACCGTTTGAAACGGGCCTTAGTTACACTGTTCAACGACAACAACTACAACAACAACAACAATAACAATAACAATAACAACAACAACAACAACAACAATGCTAACTACTCAATGTAAATTTATAGTCCATCTTAAACTGTTTTCCAGAAGATTTTCAGAATTTTGTAGCTCTGAATTTTTTCTATTTTTCTCCATGAAAATTAGCAGTAAATTCATGTCTCCGATAGACAACAAATGCGTAATCTAGATTTAGATCATGCAATCTAGCCTGATTGTGACTTTAAAGTTAACACATTTTCTGGGGAAGCACACCCACACCTATTAGACTCCAAATTGTACACCAAATATTAATAATCCTTTCGTCGCCCCCATATAAAAATTAAGGTGAAAAGTCATAATTTAAGGGGGTGGTGGTGGTGGTGGGGGTGGCAATACATGAAACCCACCAGCAGCTGGAGTTAGAATTTCATATTTCATCCTTGTGCATCTCTCAAAGTAGTGGAAACACATAAACTAAGGGTAGAGCGAGAGGGTGCCTACCACTTAATTTAATAAACTTAAACTTAAACTTAAACCTGTACTTTGAAGTTACCATAGAGAGTACTAAACTGGGCCCATTAACAGGAATTAGCAAATATTAAATTTATCCTTTTCCTTAATTTTCATACATTGAACAAAATACTATGTATTCAGTGCGACTTAACTTAGAGACCTTTTAAAAATGCTCTAAATTTAGTAACTGGTAACAATAGCAAATTGCATGTAAGATACATTTCGGGTCCTGTGGTAGCTCCTTGAAGCTTGTTAAAATTATTAATAAATGAATATATCTAACAGTGACCTTGACTCTAACCATCTCAAAACAAACAAACTGCTTTGTAACTAATCACAATATATAAGAGACATTAGAACTTTTATTACTATTCTAAATTCCCGGCCCTTGGTCCTCAGATCCAACGTTTTCACCAGTCCACATAGTATGATGAATTACTTAGGGCACTCTCCATTTGTCGGATTTGACCAGCCCGATAGAACTGGTTCTAACCATTATAAATGAAAATGTCAAGGTGAGCAAATGAGTTATTCCCACCATGTAACTCGCCAATTTCCTGTGCCCTGGTCGAAGGAAATGGAAGAACTCAGTGGCTAGAGAGGTAAGTTCGACCTGAACTAGCTCTGCCAATTATCCGTTTCCATCAGTTGAGAACTGACCCATCGGGCTGGCCCAAAACCCAACACAATAAATTCGCTCTTAGTTACTAATTAACCTTTGTCCCAACTTGTAGCTGCAGCATGACGTCATAGTAGCGGTGAGGGATTGTTAGCTTTATAGATTGAGATGAGTTCGCGGCTGGCGGCACCTGCAGACCCACTATGAACGTGTACTTGTCATACTTCTTCAGATTACAACTTCTCTTCTTCTGTCCAAACCAAGATACACGCAGCTCAGATTCACTGCAGAAAGATAATATCACTTACATACTTATATTCTGCAAAAAAAGATACTTTGGCATACTGCACATTACAATTAATAAACCCAATGAACACTCACTTGACAGTCACTTGGTGCAGCAGCAGTTGGTCGCACAAAACTTGGTATGTTGTTCACTACACTTCTAAACCAGTTCCTCACCTGTCATTCTCATCTTCACCCGGCAGACACTTGGCACTAAGTTGGTCGCACAAAACTCAGTGTTGATTGCTACACTTCTAAACCTGTCACTCACCTGTCATTCTCATCTCCACCCAGCAGACACTTGGCACTAAGTTGGTTGCACAAAACTCAGTGTGTTGTTCACTACACTTCTAAACCTGTCACTCACCTGTCATTCTCATCTCCACCCAGCAGACACTTGGCATTAAGTTGGTTGCACAAAACTCAGTGTGTTGATTGCTACACTTCTAAACCTGCCACTCACCTGTCATTTTCATCTCCACCCAGCAGACACTTGGCAGTTGGTCGCACAAAACTCGGTATGTTGTTCACTACACTTCTAAACCTGCCACTCACCTGTCATTCTCATCTCCACCCAGCAGACACTTGGCAGTTGGTCGCACAAAACTCGGTATGTTGTTCACTACACTTCTAAACCTGTTCTCAATTGACGCCACCTTTACATATGTCACCCTGCCCTTCCAAAACACTGTGTCTCCTGTCAGCTCGACACACTTGATCTGCAAAGCTGCTTCGTTAATATGGCCTCTGGCCTTTGGGCCACAACGTGTGTCATACGATTCCCAGGAAATTGTCTTAGAGGCGGTAATTGGGGTAGGTACATAATGTGCATACACAATAGGGACCAAAAGGCACACAATCACAACTGCAATAGCAGCCATTATTGGTTTTTTCCAAAGCTTTTCCGAAGGCACTTTAATATTGGAATAGAACAAAAGTACAGCACCAGATGCAACTGCAAAAGCTGTCATAGCAAGTTTAACAGTGATTTCCAAAGTGGCAAACCACTGAAAAAATGAAGCAAGAAAGATACCAACGATAAAGATGAAGATAAAAGGTAGCATTGTAGCAAAGATCACCCAGCCCAGGGCAGCGCGGCCAAGGCCTAACCACGTGGTGTTCTGGAAGAGTTCTGTGAAGGATTGCCACCACAAGAGACACACCAAGTGTGGGATGAGTACCTGCAATAAAAACATTCTGTGGTCACGTGTCAGGCATATACATGTAGTGACAGTGACAGTGATAGTGACAGTGACAGTGATAGTGACAATGACAATGATAGTGACAGTGATAGTGACAGTGACAATAATAATAATAATAATAAACAGTTTTTTGTACGCATAATACAGATGTCTCTATGTGTTTACAATCATATTATATACTATTACTAAATGGTAGTGACAGTGACAATGACAGTGACAGTGATAGTGATAGTGACAGGGACAATGATAGTGACAGTGACAATGATAGTGACAGTGATAGTGACAGTGACAATGATAGTGGCTGTGACAATGATAGTGACAGTGATAGTGACAGTGACAATGTTAGTGACAGTGACAGTGACAATGATAGTGACAGTGATAATGACAGGGACAATGATAGTGACAATGATAGTGATAGTGACAGTGACAATGATAGTGACAGTGACAATGATAGTGACAGTGACAATGATAATGACAATGATAGTGACAGTGACAGTGACAATGATAGTGACAGTGATAATGACAGGGACAATGATAGTGACAATGATAGTGATAGTG
>JANVCH010068066.1:0-10491 GCA_025505405.1 Epizoanthus rinbou | reverse complement strand
TGGCTATAGTCTGAACGGGCTGAACTCAATCAATTGTTCTATTATTATGAGGTGATAAAGAACTTCGAAGCCAAAGGCGCTTGTAACGGATAAACGTTGACGTTTTTTTATGAGAGCTACCTGTTATTCTCCTGTTGTTGTTTATAATTTTAAATTATGTTGTAAAATATACAATGATTTGCATCTATGCTTCAAATATAACACCTTTATGATATTACATGGCGTAGGGGAACAAAAAACAACCTTTTTTAAAAATATGGAAATTCCAGGGGGAGGGGGGCTACCAAAATACTCCCTGGAATGGGAGTGTGTGGATATTTTCTGGAACTACACAATATATGTTATCTTTACAACCCCATCTACTGTAGCTCATCAGCATCATATGAGCACGTCCTAAGGTCTTAGATCGCTTGTGCTTTTTGTGAGAGGGTACTAGGCTACCGACTGTACTCAACGATTGAAGCCTTTAAAACTCTTGACAACCAAACCCGCGGTGTGTTCTAGGAAGGTGCCTTTTCCCTCTAAACAGCTCCGCGCGCTAATAGGCTATTAATTTGTGAAACATGAGAATAGCCGATCCCCTGGGACATTTTTACGTCGAAACTGTTGTCCTATATATATAGAGATATGGCGTCATTTTTGGAAATTCATCCTGAAATAAAAAATATATAATAGTTGCCTGTAAATCTTTCTTTGGATTGATCCAATGTTGTCCTGTTCCTGAAAAGAGAGAAATTGCCCTGGAGGAGTTTCCGCCAGGCAATTACACACCCAATAATATTGCTGTGCTGCATGCATGGTTATGGTGCAGTGGTTAGCATACCCTTCCTGGAATGTATTGGTTCAATTGACCGTATTAAAAAAAATGGTCGCTGTACATTTAACCACAATATCTTGCAAACCTAACACAACAAATAGTCACATAGAAAGCCATATATTTTTTGAGAAATTTGTCGCTGTACTAAAACATTGTAAATGCTAGGTTTGAAGTTTTTAGGATTTTCAGTGCATTTTTATGATCTGAGTGTTTATAGTGTTTTCGTGCACTATAAAGAATTATGGTCAAATATACCGGTCGCCCGCTTTTTGTTTTGAACCTGTTTTCTTAACCTTTTCCATATATAATTATATATAATATAAGGTTTTTAAGTTATTTTTTCTTAATTTATGGCTTACGTTAGATGTAACATTCACTACTCGGAAAAATAATACGATCCCCCAATAATCATTCTCCTAGAAACATGCACCGTTTGATTATATATACACATAATATGTTGTCTTTTGTTCGGAAACGTATACAAATATTCATCATCGCAGATTATTGAAACACTATTAATTTTTAATTGTTTATTCTTCCTATTCGAACTGACCAACAGATAATGTTGTTCAGCTAGATTATCATAAAAAATGTTAGTTACCGAGCTATATCTAATCTATCGCCTATCTTAACAAATGTAAAATGTTTATATATTGATGTATTCTAATATATTGCTTGTAGGTTTTTACCGCTCGTCCAGGACATACTCTTAAATTGTATTACGTGTCAATCCGAGGACGTCGGTTTTCAGTTACAGTGAGAGATGGAAGGTCATTAAACGCACCACTCCTCGCACGTGTAAACGAGTATTCAGGCAACCAGGACAATGTTAAATCATCTGGCACTGACCTATGGATAAGCTACAGTCGTAACGACTACTATGACTCTTGGATTGTGTTTATGATCATTGACGCAGAAGGTAAAGCAGATTGGGGTATTATAATTTTTGTAATTTCTAGAAATATTTTTCAAAATTAGCAACAACTAAAAAAAAAATTGAAAATCCAAGATTGCAGCAAAATAGCGGATTTTAGCTTGGAACATATTTTCCCATAGCAACGTTCATTTTAAAGTTAATTGGCAATTGTTGACATGGGAACTAATTCGTAGGTTGTGTATTAATTGCAGGCTCCTGATCCTTCCTGTTCCCCGGAATTGCTTATGCCTTTAAGGATTAATACAAAATGGGATATATACATGTACATAATAAAGATATCTTAACTGAAATATCTTTTCTTGCAGCAGAGAATGTTACCTTAAAAATTGAAAGCTCCCAATTTAGGAACAATGGAAGAGGAGGGATAATTATAGAGGAATACCTCGGAAAGGTGGATATAGTTAACACCACGGTACAAGGCAATTCACAGAATGGAATTAAAGTTTTCAAATTTCTAGGAGGAACATTCAGAACAACTCAGTCAGAAGTTATTCAAAATGATTTGAACGGGATCATACTACTGAGCTGTAGTGGTCAAGTTGAGTTTCATAATTCCACGGTTTCTTTTAATGCCAACTCCGGAATTAGGCAAGAGTTTGGAGATTCTTTACTTGAAGTTTTATCTAGCACAATAACGGAAAATAAAGGTGCAGGATGCGATATTCAGGATTCAGGTAAAAGCTATACAATTCAGTCATGTACAATCACTGGAAATGGAAGGCAAGGAATACATGTAGTACACACACCGAGCAGATATCCCCATAATATCCTAATTGAAAAGAGTAATATCAGTAGTAATCGATTGGAAGGCCTACGAATTGAGCAGGCGACCACCTTCTTGTCTACTGTTGTAAGAAACAATGTGTTAGAAAATAACATTGGAGGCGGAGTCCTTATTAATCCACAAGCCAACAGATGGACACGAAAAGATACCAAGAGAGTAATGTTGTTGCAATTCACTAGCAATAAGTTCTTAAGAAATCAGGTATATGGACTATCAGTACAATGTTCCGCAAAATTTGATTTGAAGGCAGAGATTTCTGAAAATGTATTCAAGAACGGCAGTCGTGGCATTGTGCTATCGCCAGCTTCATCTTGCCCTTCTACTAAGGATTTCCCTGCATCTTTGAATATTTCACGAAACCTGTTTTTCCAAAACACTGAAAACAACATTGTGTACATTGATTTTTCATCTACAAATAGCATTCAAACAGCGCTGGTAACATTTAATACTTTTAATGATAACAAGCCAAGAGCTTTTCATGAACCACGAGGATTCCATAGAACTTCAGATTGCGCTGTAATTGTGATAAAGCAAGGATGTTTCACAATACAGCGAAATCGTTTCAATAATCCTAACTTTCGTTTCCAACTCTCAACATTGCTGCATGGATTCACGAATGTTGTTAACGCCAAACTGAACTGGTGGGGTACAAGAGAAGAGTGCAAAGTTGCCAATTCCATCCTGGGATTCCATTCTAGTGTTGACCTATCTAATATCGAATATTTCCCATTATTGGCTACGGACAATGGAAGCAGTATACAGTCTGTATACAAATCCGATAAAGATTGTTTTAGAAGAGGACAATACATTGGAGGCACACTAAATCAGAAAATGACACTTGCACAAAACCTATCCCCTTACACGGTAACGAGCGACATTTTGATTGAACCTAATGGTTCTTTGACTATTCCAAAGAACACGACGTTGCTTTTCCCCAGGTTTTCTGTTATTATTGTGCAAGGCCAACTGGTTATTCATGGAAGTAATACAGGTAACGTACAATTTCGGATGAAGAGCAGTCCTCAAACAACAGTAAGACTAATGGATGGCTCGCGGCCTTTTGAAGGACGAGTTCAGATATTGTTCAACGATACATGGATGGATGTAAGGTATAGCAACCAGTGGAGCTCAGGCCTTGCAAAAGTGATCTGCAAACAGCTTGATTTAGGCTTTACGACTTCTGCAACTGAATATGGGAAAACCAAATATGTAATAGAAAACGTGCACTGCAATCCTTACGTCCCAAACGATGTAGCAGCTTGCAACAAAGATGGATGGACCATTATTGAAAGGGGCTCGAAATACGTTCTGTATGTGAAGTGTTCACGACCCTGTTGGGCTGGTGTTCATCTAACAATGTCATCACAGCGGAGTATAGTAGCCAATTTGGTAATTGAAGATGCAGGATGTCCTTACAGGAACGATATTAGTATACCTGGTAGTTCATTTCGGATCGACTATTGCTCCCACGATATTCACAATGTCACTATTCTTGGGTCTAGAGAAATCGGCATTGAAGCGCTTTATTCAAATCCTTTTTCGGAGAAATACACATTCAGAGACACTGTGATCTCTGGACCATCCTCTCATGGCATTCGTTTGAGGTCGCCATCAATTAAGATATCTGGCATAAGTGTTGTCCAACCAAAAGGCAGAACAAGTAGATGTTTTATACAAGTCGATACCTGGGATAACCTAAATTACAACGCGATATCTGTAGCTTCTCCCCAATTTCTTATTCCGAGCGATATTTGTTCCAATGTTAAGTCCTTTCTACAGCAAGGAGATACTGCATACCTGAAACTTCTTCATCACTCATCTACATCTTGCTCAAAAGATATCGAGACTGTGGCCGGCTACCGGATTGGAATACAGTTACTCCATTATTATAATCAATCTCCAGGCGATAACTTGCAAATTCAAACCATTTACAACGGAACTGCGGAAAGTCCATGGAAGATCTCACAGCATCAATGGGATACGAAGCCTGTATATCTTGCTGTTGGAAACAAAATACGGATAACGTTGGACATTACCCGATATTCTATCAAAAAGTGGCCTGTAATTCACTTCATGTTATTCAGTATTGATGGTAAGTCACGTATTCCTCACACTTTGCTGTTTTGCCTTGAACTTGCCATATTTGGGCAGAGCCAGGAAATTGGTAGATGAATTGTTAACTGAAGACGCCGTGTTTGTTTTACTTTTCATCTATTTCACTAGCTGTGACCTCATATAATTGAAAATTACTATTTTAATCTACATATCTGCATAATAAACAAGTTCTTTAAACTCAAAACACGTATTTTTGCTATATTCAGCTGAAATAGCGAATTGTTGACTTTGCCAGTGTTTATAGGACTCAGCTTACTCAACAACATATAAGTAAATAAAAAAACCTACCTAACTTTTTGTCGGGGTTTACGGTCTCTAACATTGTTATTTCAGCTGAATGGTAGACCTTTGGCAAACATATGTGTTTTGCAAGTAAATGAACCGGTTCATTTTGCAGATATCGAGTTTCAAACAGAAATTTCCGTACAATTTTGAGATACGACTAGTACAAATTGATGAACACCAGCGTGAATTGGCGGTTAAATTCGCAACTAAAATTACTACTGGCGCGTACTATGTTCTTTGGGAAGGGTGTAAAACGAAAAATCTCATACGGCAAATTAAGACCGCATCTAACTTTTTGATTACAATTCTTGGTGCAATTTTAAGAACATAAATTTTAAAATTTGAAATAATGTTATAAGAAGTTAGATAACATCATTTTAAATGTTTAAACTTTGATATAACCAAAAGGGAAAAAACATTTTTAACAAAAATGCTGAAATTCTAAAACTTTCAATTCACTTTCGTGTTCACAATCAAGAAACAGTTTGGGCGAAGCGTTTGGCAATTGATATACCCGCACATATATGAGGTCCATAAAAACGAGGGTTCTATTTGAATCAATTGCTTTTACCTAAACTGGCATTCGTTGTTTCTGTTGGTATTTCCCAGTTTCCATCTGTTTTGTGTTTGCTGACAATTTGTAGAAAATACTGGAACGTTTTACCGACGTACATTTCAACGGTCACCATCCATTTTTTCAACCATTTCAACCACATTTCAAGTTCGTTGAGAAAGTTAATCCACCTAACGAACCAGAAATGATATATTTCAATTGAACACGAAAAATTACAAGCAATACAATCATTCGAAAACTGTTGATCCTATTATGACGAACTATTCGTAACCTCTAATATGCTTTGCCTCAACAGGTCGCAGAAATTATACCAATCAAAACAACAGTCTGCCGAGCGTACCAAAAACTGCTGGTAAACTGAGAATGGAGGATGGTTTGCTGTTGATTGAAAATTCTACATTTGTAGGATCACAGATATGTGGTGTCGAAATTGCTTCGTTTTTAACCAAAAATGTCCGCATACACAGCAGTATGGTCAGAGGGAATTTCCATGGCATTTGCGTAGGTGGTTCTCTGAAGAACCTTGACTTTCAGAACTCTTCCCTGCTGTACAACTACCATGGCGGTTTCTATTTCAAAAACTTCATGCAAACAAATTTGTCTGTGGTTAATAATGTCATTGGGTGGAATTCGTTTGGGGCTTTTGAATTTCCGTCTTCCTACCAGAGAACCACAAACATACCAATAAACATCCATTTTGGGTCAAACTTGTTTGTCCATTCTGATCGAGCCGATGCCGTAATAAAAATCCTCGTTAACTCTCTACAGGCCAATATTGTAATTGCTGGGAATAAATTCATAAACAACACCTGCACAAACGTGATCTGGATGTATAACTATGGCACTAGAGTGTCGCATCTATCGTCCCTACTTGTTGAAGGAAATTCCTTTGTGTCGAACTATGGTTCCGTTTTAATAATCAATGGAGCATACAATCACGTATTTCCAGTGATGATTAAAGGGAACGAGTTTACAAAGAACTCTGCAAGTACAGTTGGTGTTTTGACCTTTTATGACGTGGAAAACAAAATTACGATTGTCAATAACACGTTTACTTTAAATAGAGGACGATATGTAGCTTACTTTGATTTTCCTATCGTTTATCGTTTCCAGTACACGATGGAACTGGAAGTCATAAATAATACTTTCATCGCTAATAACCCAAGTACCAAGTCAGGCTATGGTTGTGTGATCAACATCACTGGAAACCATATATCGTTTTATTACGAAAAAGTGACATTTAGATTCAACAAACTCATCAATCCGCATTATTCAAGAGACATGTGCTTAGATGTTTATGGAACGTCACAGAAGAGCGCAATCGACGCGAGGCTTAACTGGTGGAACAGTGTCAATGAAAGCTACATATCCAAGAGAATCTTCGATTTTGATGACAATTTTGACTTTGGCATTGTCAAGTATTTACCATTTCTTATCTCGAACTCTAGCAACGATGGTATTTCCACTGATGTAAGCGATTTCCCTATATTATCTGGAAATTGCATTGGAGGACAAATTCGTCGATCTGTTTCTCTGAATGCCAGTAGAGGGGCCTACAAAGTTAACAGAGATCTGATCGTTCTTCCAAATACAACTTTGACCATTCAAGCAGGTGTCAATCTGCACTTTGCTCCTGGTGTTAGCTTACTTGTAATCGGCCAACTAATTGCCAAAGGGACAGTCGATCGTCCAATAAAGATGGGATTGGCTTCTAGGGATATGCGCAAACTTGGTGTACGACTTCAAGGAGGATCGTTTCCTTGGCAAGGACGACTTGAGATACTACATAACAACGTCTGGATGTCAGTGTGTATTCGAAGTCTGGGATATTTTAAGAAAACTGCAATTGATACGGTATGTAAACATCTCAGCTACAAAGAACCAAAACGGTATGACATGACTTCAGGACAGTTTGGAAACGGTACTGGTGCAATTTGGCCTTTTGACATAACATATTGCTCCGTGGGCACTGGCAACATTTTCAGGTGCACATTAAAAGACCGTGTACAAATGTGTAGTAAAGCTCAGTTTGTTGGTGTAAGGTGCAGAGAGAAACCATGGGGTAATGTGCGATTCGTCTTAGAGCCGAACTACAACGTTGCCATTGAACAATCTCAAATGGAGTTTGTTGAAATTACCCATTGCGGTCAAAGAAATGGTGTGAATGTCGCAGCTGTTGAAGCGGAAATAATAACCCCAAAGTTGAAATCTGTTACTATAAAGAATTGCACTGCAGGTGGATTTAGGAGTCTTTTCCCGTCTCAAAGTATCACTGCAACAAGTGTATCCATTTACGGAACAACTACAGGCATTCAGCTGATAGGTTTGCACACTAACTTTACAGTCAGTAATTCTTATATTAATAGGAATGGGCGTGGACTAGCAGTGGCAGATACCATTGATAGACAACAACTTGATTCACGTTATGGGAGAATACACGTATGTAACTGTCTTGCACATTCATGTGTGGTGAAACGAAAAGCATTCCTGTTTTTTAAAGCCTATGGTGTCTCGTCGATGTATGGAATAACATGTGCCCAAGTCTTGAGAACTTCACCAGGCTTGTTTATCAAGCTCTCTGTTTTATATTCAGAAGAAAGAAATGTTTTGAAAATCTACGGTTCAACAACTGAAAGTGGTAATCCTTTAATCGCCTTCCAAGTAGATGTTGGTTACTGGACTGTTTTCCCATTTGATACAATTCTATTGCGGTGGGAGGGATATTCAACATCCAAGCTATTGATACAGTTTGAAAGCATTTTACCGACAAGTAAGTATTACCAATTCTTATGAAAACGTTGTTATTTCTTGGCCTGTTGTAACGTTAAGTTTAAGGTACTAACAGTCGGGTCACCCAAGTCTAGTTTGATAACCATTACATGAAGAAAAATGCAGGTTTTAAAAAGCATAACCAATTTCCCTGATGTACTTCCCATAACTTATAGATGAAGACGTCACCTTACTTACTTCAAACAGCGAATTGTTCATTTAGCTTCAGCAGTTAAAAGTGTTTTAGTCCTGGTGTAAGTCCCTTTTTAACCCAAGAAAGCATAGGGGACCCCCCTTCACTCCCAACCTCATATTTGTGCGGTATGACACATTGCTAAAATCTTTCGCATAACTTTTCCATGGCTGTGAACACTTTGATGCTAATTAGATGACGTCACAACATGAGAAGTCACAAAACTGACTTTTGTCAAAAATAACTACAAACTTGATTTTTGTTTTCTTTTGGTTATATCACAGTTCAAGCATACAAAATTTTCTTTTCTAACAACTTACAACAATAAATCTCATAATTAATCTAAATATCAAATTTCAAAGATGGTAGCCGTGGCGGCCATTTCGAAATTTCGCATTTGTTACCATGCCATGTCTCCAAGGAAATTGATTAGTGGATCTAGTAATTACAAGCCAAAAGGGATGTCATAATTCATAACGATTTGGAAAATCGTGGGGGGGGGGGGAGGTTTCAAAATGACCCGCCCAACCACCAAGTATTCTAGGGTAGAAGAGCAAAATGGATATATGTGAGGTATTCGCCATCATCTATTTTGTAAAAACAGTCTACCTTGAAAAATCGACCTATTCTTCCTTGACAGCCACTTTGTGCACTTTTGAAGTTGGAAAATGCGGTTGGGAAACAATGACAGGTCTTACTATCCATGGAAATATCTCTACCACGACTTGGCGTGCGTTTCACTACAGGAACATAACGAGCACCGTGTTGAATATTGGCTATGACAATAGCTACGGCTCAGATATGGGTATGTTTTTAACCAGTCACAGTTTGTCCTTTGACCGCAGATAGATAAGTTAAAGGTATCCTGAAGTAAAAAATACCTTGCCGGCAAAATAAAAGAATTTGTAACACCGAATTATTATCTGAAACCATAACATAAACGAAAACGAAGTGAAGACTTTTGCCTATTTTTTTATTCGACAGTCATGGGCTCGCGATCTTGGATTATGACGTCAATGTGTTGCCGTTCCCAGGACCCTCGCCATATTTTCGTGTGTGGCCTAGGAACGTCAAAACTGATGGCATAATCCAAGATGGCGGACCCATAACCCTAAAAGTAAGAAAATGTGAAAACATTTTGACGTTTTTCCCTCAAAGTTTTTTTCACTTCAGATTTAGTTGTGAGCTTACCCTGGGTGCCAGAGGTACGGCTCGCTGCTGCTGTGTTCAGCCCTTCGGGCCTCACGCTCGCTCGTGCCTTCGGCACTCGGGCTTGCGCTTCGCGCTCGGTGTTTCGTATTCGTTTGAGCGGGAAGACCTCTGGTTCCTGTGTATTGTGAGCTCCGTTCATGGTTACGATTTAAGCTGTAAGGTTGACTAACACTTGAAGTTTCGATAGAGACGATTTCGTCTGTCCAAAGATTGATGCAAATGCAATGACAATGCGATGATAGGAAAAGCTAGCGATTCGCTAAATCTGTTGTTGCAATAATTACGAAAATAGTAATTCTCGCTTACAAGACGATAAATTGTGCCATAATTTAATTTTTTTTAAGATTTCCAGTGACATATAGGTTTATGGGTATCCAAAAAAAATTAACGGAGCTACGAACTGATAACTGAAAACACTGTTCAAGGTGTACCGTAATCTAAAATATTAGGAAATCCTCTGAAACAACGTCAGATGTTAAACATTATTATATCCTGTGCAACAACGTCAGACGCTAACCCTTAAAGGCATATTGGGGGGGGGGTGTATTTGGACCCCCCCTAAGACTTTTCGACCTCAAAAATCTTTTTAGAAACTGTAGCCAGATAATGGGCGAGTGTTTTGATACTAATTATATTACGACAGCGCTGATGACGTCATCGGAAAAATATGCAAGTTAGGGTTTCCTAACATCCAAATTTCTAGGGTTTTTTTGGTATTTCATAAATTGTTGTTTATAACTATTTCCATTAATAGATTTCAAAACTTAACAAAACTAAAAAAAATGAAAAATCCAAAATAGCGGCC
>JANVCH010068055.1:0-10496 GCA_025505405.1 Epizoanthus rinbou | reverse complement strand
ATTATTATTATTATTATTATTATTATTGTTTTTATTATTATTATTATGAAAATTATATTTACAGAACTGATCCACATTCAGGTAGTGATTTAATAAACATGACCTCGAAATGTGCATTTCGAGCATTGGTATTTTCATAATTTTTCCGAAACGCTCAAAACCGAATGAGAAAAGATAAGCAATTCTGACCATTCACTTAAATAATAAGATCCAGTGTTTGGCTGAGATATCCAGTATTTATAGTAAACACAGACGTTATCACACGTTACTTACAACAATCTGTTACAGAATGCAAGGCAACGCTTGATCTTGGTTTCCTGGTCGACGGATCGGGCAGCATTGAACATTACGGAAAAGGAAACTTCAGACGATGTTTGAACTTTGTAAAGAATGTCGTGCGTATGTTCAAGATCAGCTCACGATACACTCGGATAGGAGTTGTCGTGTTCTCATCGAATCCCCGACCACAGTTCACCTTTGGACAGCTCAAGACTAGACGTCAAGTGCTCCGACGCATCAACCAAATAAGGTATGTACAACAAATGACTGGTGCAACTCGTGGGAACTGCAGAACGCTCATGTAGAGATAAGAACAAGCTCATTGTTGTAACGTCATGTTAAGAACGCGAATGTATATATATATATATTGGCTATGAAGAAATTAAACCTTTCTGTCCCATTAATGAAATCTTTCTGTCCCGTTGTAGTTATCCGCGACGTGGTACAAGATGCGGAAAAGCACTTAACTACTGCAGACACTATCTGTTTAGACGTAGTGGTAGACGAAAGAAGGTGCTTATTGTGATGACCGACGGCGTATCTCACGACAAAGTGCACCAACCGGCACTTAATCTTAAACGCATGGGAGTGAAAATATTTGCTCTTGGCATTGGTAGAAAATATAACAGAGGGCAGCTTAATCAGATCGCATCCGGCCGTACGTATGTGTACACGTCAGGTTTCAGACGTATGAACAAGGTGATTAAGATGATCAAGTGGAGGGCTTGTAAAGCCGCAGGTAAGTGATGCATAAATATTATTTTCCTTCCGCCCGTGTTTGCGTTAGGGCAAGTTCACACAAAAAACGGTTTCTGTTGGAAAACGTTTGTTTTGACTGTTAGTAATGGAAGCCCTTTCAATTTATGATGCACGAATTCTAATAACGAATCATCAATAAGTTATGTAATTCTTCCCAGGTTCTATCTATATAAATTTTTATTTGGGCATGTGAAGTTTGATCTCGTTGGAGTGTTTATGCTAACATGTAGCTTGTTTACCTCGTATTTCTTCAGTAGCTTAGTTAACATCTGTAAACGAAATTAAATTATTGTAGTTCATTTATATTAGTCTGGCTCATTTTTTTGCTTTTTTTGTTACAAGTTCATCAACAAATTGTCACAGCTGAACCAAATGCATACAGCATTGTCTTATCCCAGCTGAAACTGTACGGTCTCGCTGTTTTCATTTTATTGATTTACATGAATTAAAAATGATGTTATTTTATTAGGTGGACGCCCAGGACCAAGGCCAGGCCCAGGACCAGGGCCACGCCCAAAACCAACTGGTACGTATAACATTCCTTAGTATGACCAGGAAAATAAACGAGATGCTCGGAAGTTTCTAATGACAATTTAAAACATAGCAGATGCCGATGTGTGTGTAACCCATCTTTAAGTACAAGCGCCTTGCCGAACAAAACTACGACATCATTGTGGCACTTAACAACAGAGTACTGTAACAACATCTCTAGAAAATAACAAAACGCTAATTGTAAATTTTCAGGTAAGATTTAATAGTAGCACCCTTAGTATTAATCGGTTTTCATCAGATTGATGGCAAGTTTCATGTATTGATCATTTGCACAGGGCTCTGGAAACGAATTCCTGGAGGCTTGAGACAGATCGACACTGGATATTCACGAACTGTCTGGGGAATAAACAAAAATCAACAAATCTACAAACTCAGACGAAACGGAAGAAGCTGGAGATACATTGGTGGTCGGTTGATACACATCTCCTCTGGAGAAGGTGGAGTTTGGGGAGTGAACCGTCATCACCAGATTTTCTACCGTTGGGGTAAGGAATACTGTTTTTCGAGTAGTGATCTTTGTACTTTTTGTCGCTTTTACTTGACAATAACATATATTCTTATATAATGTACAAATATACGGTTAGCAAGAATTCAACCTTTGGCTAGCAGTATTATATGGTATTAGTTAACAATATAAAAATGTTCTATACAGGTTCCATTGGCAACAGAGCTGGCAGCAGATGGCATCACATTGGTGGCAGACTGAAGCAGATCGACTCTGGTACATTTGGCATCGTGTGGGGAATCAACAGACATAACAACATCTACTGCCGTACGGGCATCAACTGGAGGAACCCGAAAGGAAGTGGCTGGCGTCACGTTGGTGGAAAACTCAAGTACGCATCCTGCGGAGAGTTCGGAGTCTGGGGTGTGAACAGACATAACCAGATATTTTTCCGATATGGGGTTACACGACGGAAGCCACAAGGTTAGAATATGAAATCATTGTCGTAGATCAGAGCTCATTGTAAATTTAAGATATTTGTTGTTTGATACTACAGTGTGTAGTTTAGTTAAACTGTTAATATTTAGCGTAAATTATATAAAAATCTATCTATCTATCTATCTATCTATCTATCTATCTATCTATCTATCTATCTATCTATCTATCTATCTATCTATCTAGCTAGATAGATAGAGAGACAGACAGACAGACAGACAGACAGACATCTAGATAGACAGACAGACAGACAGATCGATCGCGACCGACGTATGGATAGAAGGATCGATGGATGTGCAGACAGACAGACAGACAGACATACGGGCGGTTCACCACATGTGTAGAAATTTACAAATGCTATATTTGTTTAGGTACACGTTGGCGACACATCGGAGGCCGACTGAAGCAAGTCGAAGCTGGACCAAATGGTGTACTCTGGGGTGTAAACAGAGCTAATTATATCTATTACCGAGCGGGAATTACTCGTCGAAACCCCGTCGGCCGCCGTTGGATTCGCATACGAGGCCGTCTTAGCCACATTACCGTTGGATGCACTGGTGTTTATGGAGTCAACAGATATAACCAAATATGGTTCTATCGTGGTGCGTATGGCACATTAACTATTCATTTCATGAGTATTTCGTTCAATATTTTAGAAAACAGGTTGTGGGATTGGTCTTACACGCATTAAAGTTTATATAGTAATGCATGCATTCCAACTTTAATTGAACATTACATATTATGTTAAAACAATGATCAAGGCAATACCAAATAATCTATACGATGGCAATGTTGATTCTGGACATCGTGTAAGTAAATCAAGTTTGATTATTTGTCTTTATCTGGGCTATTTTGCGATAGATAATGACTAAACTATTTAAAAGGTCCATACCAGAAAGAAAGTCATTAGAAAGGCGTTGTTGCTGGTATTAAAGGAATGCTTTTAACTTTTCTTTATTAAAATAATTACTATCAGGAGACATGTTGCCAAATATTGCTTTTAACTGGAAGCCGACGCTACATAGGAATTAATTTTGGGTCACTGAATACTCTTCCACCATAACATACCCTATAACGTACGTGAAGCATGCAAAGATTAATTTAGACGTGTTATACGTTGTCAACTTGTTCAATGGTGTTAGGCATGCTGAAGCTTTTATTCATTTTCTAGGAACGACTGGTCGCAGATATCTGAGTTGTCATGGAATTGGTAAGTTGAAACTTTGACTGATGTTTCTCTTTATTTACAGACAAGTGCTCATTATCCACTGCTTTTAAATACGTAATGAATCTAAAGACTATTAGACTCAGTTCGTATTTCTTGTCTCGAATCAGTACATGAGAAGTTTGACGTTTGAATGATTTGAGTACGACTTGTCGAACGTATTCTCACAGACATCAGTAACCGACTGATATGGCGGTCAGGGTATATGTGTTCAAAACTCTAATTTGCTGAGAAGCTTGGATCGAGGTCTCATATGAGCGAATGCGCAAATTTAGAAAAGGAACCAAATTAAATCTGTCAAATTTCTTCTATTATATTGTGTGCCAATCGAAAGTGAAATAACACGTAGGAGTTTGAATTAGCTAATATGTGATCTGGCCCTTATTCTCAACATTATTAGAGAAATTGATGTTTTATAAATATGACTGTTCTAAGTAGATTATTAGACCATTTCTAAGCCATTGTGCTTATTGAAGTTCTTCTTTTTGTTTGGGGGGGCGTATGGCTTGCTTTCGGAAGTAGTTTGAATTGGAAAAAACAACTAACGGTTACCTTATTACCATTACAGGTGTTCATAAACCGAGACCAACTGGTAAGTTAGATATATATAAGTATGTAAACGTACCTGTAACTGTATACCCGAATATTGCATATTGCTCTGTAACTTATCTCTATGCGTTATCACTAATAAAAAAAATATTGCGCTGAATTAAGTATTATGGTGAGCTGAAAACTAATAGTTTCGTTTAGCATATTTCTGAAAATGAATACTGATCAGTTTAACATGTACAGATCAAAGTTTTTATTCTGTGTATTCTTATTCCGGAATACGGTCAGTCAAACGCGCCCTTAGTAACTTGTACTCCAAATTATATATCTCCACTAGTTTCATTTCAAAACCGCAGAAAAATATTATGACATAGAAATAAAATTCTTGTGAGCTCTGGGAAGAAATATCCACATGAAAATGGAGAACGCAAACTCTATTACAATAGAGCAGAGGTGGCACAGGTTCTCTCTTCACTTTACTCTCTCTTCACTTTACTCTAATGTAATAGTGCAACCTCAGCTCACGCCGACATACATGCACAGCGCATGCGACAACATTACAACTGTAATGGATGTTCAGCAATGAACAGACACATCATTACTAACTCCAATTGCAGATTAAGGGAGACTATTCCAGGAGGCGCCAGTTGTAGGGATGAAGCTGTACTGTAAATGTTGGTTCTTCAGAGTGTTGAACATGTTTCAAGTGCATGCGACGGGTCGATATTGACGGTGGGGCCGGACTATCTAACGGTAGGGATGCTAAGGGGTTTGGGGCTTTATTGAACTGAATAGCACCACGCATAATGTTAATTACTCTTCCATCGTTGAGCGGTTCACAGCCAAGGTTCGTGAGAAGGTTTGTTACAGCACCTTGTTCGAAGTTGTACACCATGAAGTAGTACTGGGATGGGCACGAGCCCTCTAGAAATTACTCGTAACGTTTAGTAAAGAAATAAAACAGCGTCGCACGTGTATCTGGACAACAAAGAGAAAAAAATGAATGACATAGTAGGACATGATAAAAGTTTCTCTCTGTATTTCGATTGTGTTTAACTGCGTTATTCACAAAAATATAAGCAATTCTATTTCAACTGTTTCGAAAGATGTAATTGACCTTGAAAAATTCGAATTTCTATTCACTACCAAAAATGGAAGTTCAGCCAAACAGGGTGCACGGTATATTGGATCTATTTTCTAAAGCTATGTAATGTTTCTGACTCTTAGTAACTGAACAAGATGTAAATGTAAATTTGAACATGTTAGACGTATTTTTTGTTAGGTTTCTAGATAGCATTTATATGTGTGTTTAAGTAAGGATTGCATTATTCAGGGGGTGAAAGTTGTTTCTTAGAAATATCTAAGAATCTGTTCCTAGGTAAACACTACATAACCGTTGACTGAGGATGCGCTTACCTTGTCCCTTGCGTCTGCATCTTGATTTTCAAGATATTCGATCACACCTTCATAATCAAATACATTTCCAAATGTTTTCTCTTTCGCCCAATCCAAGGGAGTCTTATTATCCTGAAAATAAAGCCGTTATACCACGTTATTTAACTTTTTATTTCTAATTTCTCAATCATTAGGTTTAGTTTTAAATTTCATTTAATACAAAGACATACATTACAGTACATAACTAAATTGTGCGAGTGGATCCTGGACCAAACCTGGCTGCACGCCACTTCAACATTCACCAATACAACTTATGGTAGTACATATTTAGTAAATGCTATAGAGTTACCGATCATTTCTCCACTTATAAAATCATTGTAAATAGTTGATAGCTTTGTGTATTGTGGTAACTAGCATTAATGCCCTTATATGGTAGGATGAATTGACCCCAGCCAAACTACATGTAGATAGAACCTCACGACAAAAGCTTTATAGGAGATCCCCTCGACTTACAAACACACAGACGACTGGTTATTATGAACGTTGTTTCGCAATTATACAGATTACAGTTTCACCTGCGACATCAAGAATGTACATGCAATTGCACATTCTGATACATGTTCCAATTCCGAAGAATAAAAAAGATCTTAGAAGAAGTTTTTATACAGTTGCTGTAATGTTCGCATCTAGCCTCGATCTGGCGTTATTGTTATTTAATGGATTTATATTTTTAAAATACCAACCTCTTCATTTAATCCATTTATCTATCGGTAAGTGAAGCGTAGCTCGGAAATGTGCTATTAATGATTTCGGTTCCCACCAAGTCACCATGGAAGAGATTACAATTACGACGAGTTATTTTGAAATTCCTTCGCAAATATACACCGCTCGTAGTTTCACTTGTGATATGCGAGGGTTGGTATTTTTATCGTTAAGCTCCAATTATTTAGCTACATACAATTTAAGTTAACCAGTCACCAAGGGAGGGACTGCAATCGAGGGTCTACACGGTTGTTAAGAATCATCAATAAACTGAATAATAATTAACAGATAATACACCAAATAGAAACATCTCATGTCCCTCATGCAAGAGGTGTGTGTCGGATCCAATGGGAACAACATATTATCATAAGTCGCGCCGTATATATATTACTTGAGAACTAGGACTATAATGTATGTTACAAGACGCCAGTTTAACCAGTATGGTCGGCCCAGTTTAAGAAGAGCTACAGCCCGTGTTGCACTTAATTCAAAGTTGTTCAATAGTAATATTTCGTCGATTCACCATATTATTATGTGGCAATATGCTTTCATGGGTGATTCAGAAGATTCTTAAAAGGCTTTCAAAGTTTTTATTTGTGGTTTGGAAAAGGTTGGGTTGACTCGACAAGAGAAACGTGAGCACAATATTTCAAGTACGAAATCACTTTAATGTGTTAGTAGAGAGTTGAAGCAGTCTTAGAAATACTTTACGAAATGTTCCTGTAATATCTGACTATCAGTAAATCAACTTCATTATTACCTACCACTGGAAAAGATAGACCTTTATCACGTTTTGAATGTCAATCGAAATCTGGGGTTTTAATCTAAACAAAATGCGACGCTGGCGAAGTTTTCAAAAACAGAATTGTTTACAGAGTGCAAGCTTGTGGGTCTATTTAGCGACTTTAGAAATTAAAAAAAAATTAATTTTTTTGGTGCTTTCATATTGTTACGGTAAAGAAAGAGAAATTTTAATTTAATGATGAAAAGCTAGTCTATTCTTATAACAACAAGTTGAGAACTTATATGTAGTGACTTTCGCCACAAGGTTTTGGTTATGTTTGTTATGGTTAGAGTTTGACAATACGGTATGTGTTATTTCTGTAGCTTCGTGGTTTCAGAATGGAACAGATACGGTATATTTTATACAATCTCGTTTGAAAATACAGCTAGTAGATGATCTGTAGGTGGTCGATACTAATCGACCTTGGCATAGTCGCAAGATTATAGTAATTAACTAGTCAATATGCTAAGTAAGCATTATATGCGCTCAAAATAGTTTGCTCAACTAAACTCCAAGATTTCTAAGTTATAATCGAATGATATACTCTTAAATAGATGATAGTTACTTTAAGGTTGTCTTTGTCTAAAGTGTATTTTATTTGACACGATTGCGCCAACACTTCTAGGAGTTCTGTTCTCTGCTCTTTATTCCAGCTCTGCTCGTCTTGAACTAACTAACTACAACGATTGCTACTTATATATTACTGTGTCTGTTTGGCAACTTCAATTGATACGCCAAATGTATTTTAAGGTTATTTCTAAGCTATACGTCAAAATATCAAAAGTGTGTCTAGATTCATTTTATGCTGGTAACCGAAATATTTTAAGTGTTCTGCAGCTTTTCCCCCTTTGTTCGCATTGTATGCAGGTATTCTAGATCTTATGATGCCGAAATCAGTATAAAAATAATCTTGTGCTAAGGGATATTTACTGCTTGATGTGATTTTTAGATTAGTTTTCTTTCATGTTTTCAATATTTCTCAATCACTTTGCATTTTGCATGACCAATAAAGACCTTGAAGGCGCACTGATCAGATTAAAATAAGAATACGAACTTGATTCGTCTGTTCATATTCAGTTTATTGTCAATTGTCAGCAACGGCCACGATCTAATATCGACCTGATTCTTTCATGACGTGATGACAGTTTATGTTCATGACCCCTTCATGGTCCAGACTCCTCGTTAACCATTCATAAATTTCAATATGCAGTAATCGGGAAGAAAATTGTTTTATATCATTTCTGGTTCAGTTTCCTTTCTTGTCAATCCCTTCACGTTCGCATCATGTAGACGTGGATCAGAAATCAGAATCAGTTACACTCTTTGTTAACAGCCACATGTGGAATGTTGTTTTACTATTAATGGCGTTAAATCGCTTTTAACTGTTTATAGATTTAAAGATTCTGTAACATGTATGGAAATATTCTTGGTGCAAAAGAATGATTTCTGGTTGCCTCCATATGTTATAATTTCAGAATCGTTGTATACGTTTCGTGGACGACTGTTGGCTGAGCGTGGGTGATGGCTGGTCGGCTAAGATTAACAACCCGCGGTGAGTCACAGTTGAGACAAAACTTGCACGTGGATATATTGCAACATACCGTAAATAACACAGCATTCTGCCTCTAACCAATCTAAGCACTCTCCTCTCCAGACACATACATACGCACAGCAATAACAAAAGAAGTATCATTATACTTGCCTCTACGCCAGTTTTAGTAAAGTATTAATATCTAGGAACTATAATCTTGCATGGTACTTGCAACGCCCTTTCCGTACCATAAACAGTCAGGGGGGTCATATGGACTCACCTCTTCCTAAGATTGTCAATATGATTACTGAGAGAAGTTAACTATTTAGCAAGAAAATTGTCTATAGCTACAGTAAATAAATTATCATGATGACATTTGCAAGTGTCATAATGGAAATTTAACAAATGTAGCTACAGTATTTATTCGAATAAGCGCCCAACCTCGAATAAGCGCCCATTGCCGGATTTCAAGCCGTGAGGGACTAGGCACCATCCGGACGCTGAAACAAAGATGGCCGACGTTTGTTAGTACTTTCTGAAGTGGCGATTTGAAGTTCTTGTAAAATGGTTTGGCATTTGAACTGCGCTAGCGCCGTCTGCAAAAACAATTCGATAACTGTTTCTCATCTTCTTAACGTAAAATTAAAGAATAATATCTAAACAATAATTTCAATTTTTACTGCACCTCCAGGTCCTAGTCAAGGACAACGAATTAATCAGCATACATTAACCACAAGAAAAGCCTCCAACAACATTAACAACAACAACCTCAAACCCACGACTGTTTCAGGTGTACTTTCGTTACTACGCATATTGCACTGCGCAGCTACTTATTAAATTGTTTTGGGTGTTTCGTTGCACTTTAAAAATTTAGCTGCGGGATCTTGTCGCAGACCCCCATCCGAATAGTTATAACGTTGTGCTATGTTGCGTTGTTGCGAGTGCGAGTGAGACCAAACTGGTTAGAGGCCGTTAGATGTCGAGGACTAGCAATTACGGTCTGTTACAGTGTTGAAGAAATACACTATTAAATGGATTAACTCAGATTTACTTTTGTGATTATTAAAACCACACATTTAACACTACTGGGAGTACTACTATGCCGGCCTTATATGTGAATTATTATTTGGCTCGTTCGAATAATTCGAGTATTACTCACGAGTGGAGTCGTAGAACCACGGCGGCACGAATACAATGCGCCCAGGGGGCCGGGAACTCCCACAATAAAATGACGGGGGGTGTCCGAAAGTTCAAGGGTATCATTTTCGGTAGTTGTGTATGGCTTTAGGGTATCTTTTTCTGAGCCAGCCGCGTTCCGGATCAATAAACTTACGGAAATAAGCATTTGAAACAGTCGTGAACCACCTTTAACAATAAAGACGACTTTAAACTTTTATATAATATACTAAGGCATATTACTTCGGATATTTTACACAAAATTGTTAACATTTTATCTTAAAAGATTAAAATAACTTGAAACTCATTACCTCGGGTAACCTCTATTGCCTGATAATTTTAAATTGAATGCAATCGTCCACGCTTTCGTTACTTCAAAACTTGATACCTGTAACTCACTGCTGTACGGACTCCCAACATATCAAATCAACAAATTTCAATGCATTCAGAATTCTGCCGCCCGTTTAATCACGCGCACCAAGAAATTTGATCACATCACACCCGCTCTTATTGAACTTCACTGGCTTCCGGTAAAATTTCGCAT